>JALGBA010002740.1:0-47937 GCA_023970755.1 Azemiops feae | reverse complement strand
GTTTTCAGTACACTGCTTATATCTTCGTAGAACTTCTCTAAATCCTCCTCATCACTGTCAGCTGTGGGAGCGTAAACTTGTATAACATTCATATTTACTGGAGTACTATTTATTTGGATCATTATCACTCTATCGGATACAGGAATAAAGGACTTGATGCATTTATTTACACGATTGTTTACGATTATAGCTACTCCATTTCGATGGTGTTTGCTGTTCTCACCAGAGTAGTAGATAGTATAATTTCCTATTCTACACATTCCATTTTCAGGCCAGCGCATTTCACTCACTCCCAATATAGAGATATTGTATTTGGACATTTCTTGGATAGTGTTGTGTGTTTTCCCAGCTTCGTATAGGGTTCTCAGATTCCACGTACCAATTCGTAGTTTGGGGTTTATCATGCTTCTAGCGGACCGGGAGATTCTTAGCACCCCTGCCCCATTTAAGGGGCGCCCGTACTCGGGGCCATTGTTAGGTTTTGCCGCCATTAACATGATTTTCCTGGGAAATATATAGTGTAGTAGTCTTCCCTTTGCTTTCTACACTGCTGTGCACATGCTGTTCAAGTGGCTGTCACCACACCGTGTGCTGTTCTTCTGAAGCCGTTCCAACCAATATGGTCTCTGCCTTCAGTCGATACTGGGGAGCCAGCTGCCACTCACCAGGCCTGTTGGTCCATGGGAGGTATTTGATTCCCTCCAACCCACCATTACAGTATAAAAGCCATAATGGGTAGGGCCCCCCAATCCGCCACCCAGGGATGCGCTCTGTGGGGCTTCCAGGCTCCCCCTAAGAGCCTGGAACCCCCACAGAGCATTTATAAGAATGTATTGTATATTCACATGTATTGTATTTACCACCGGATTTTATGGAACCAAAAGTATTCCCTGAAAAAGGAAATGTATGGGAATACCTAGCAAAGGTGGCATTAAATACTACCGATTTCTGCTTTTCAGGAGGGAGGTCAGTAAAAGATATTCTGACCACCTGTAGCACTAAGACCAGAAGCCATCACCAATGACACAAAACTCAGGGAATTCCCACTCAACACCACATACACCAATATTTTTGACTGGGCAGATAGTAGAGACACAAAAGACGAGAGCATGTACACTCTTCAGGTAACAGCGGTCACACACTCAGCAACATGTTTTACACTAATAGGGCACCACACATCCAGATTTGCAGAAATCCGTAGCCTCAACAACACAGAGTTCATTTGTAACCACACCGAAGCTTTCACCTTCTCTTACAACCACATGAAACTTCCACCAGGATGGTTCCTACTCTGTGGGGAAATGGCTTACTCCTACTTACCAGCTAACTCTACAGGAGGGCCCTTTACGCTTGGGCGATTAACCAGGTTGATGCCCTCTCTGCGTAGGCGACAAAGGAGAAGCTTCCACACTTTGGCACCTGACTGTGATTCAAAAGTCTACCTTCTCACTAAAGCAGAATACGTTGCATTGGCTATTTCGCTAGTGGGAGTGCCAAGACTGGCAGTACATAATTCCAGGAACCTCAACAGCTTGGCATGCACCCCACAAAAAGTGTGAATACCACCTCTCATGCCCTTGATGCCCTAAACAAAGAATTGAGGCAAGTCAGGGAACCAACCCTCGAGAATTGAGCAGCTATTGATTACTTATTATTAGGCTTAAGATGCCTAAAGATCTGCACGGTCCCTACCAGAGCTAACAAGCAGGATAGGAAGACCGCTTTCATGATGTGCCAGATTGATCAAAGAAACTCAGCCTGACTCAGATCCAAGCTAAGCAGTCCCAGGCGAACAAACACTTAACATACCAGATACAAAGTGTCAGCTTAAACATTTAAAATAAGCTTAACCGCCGGAATGCGAGACCGGCTATCAAGAATTAAGGCTGACAGGATTAAAACAAGGACACAAAAAGAACATAATAATAACAAATAGATAACAAATAGAAACGCATCAGATCCTCCCCTGGGGCAGGGATTAACCTTCCCCCCCACCACGAGCAATATCTGATAAATTTGCCCGTCAATAGACACTGCTCCACAAATCAGAAATGACAGTTTTGAAAACCAAGAAAAGGTATAGAAACTCACGCTTGGGGACTACTTTTCCTAGCTAGCTGGGGATTCATGCTGAATTGTCACTCAACTTTGATCTCCACGATTAAACCTCTCTTTCCGGTGCTGGCTTCTCGTTCTATTTGTTCTTCAAGCTCTGATTGCGGAAATCCCGGCTTGAAGACCCCAAAAAGGGGAGTTCCTCCCAACAATTTCCTGGGAAACTCTCACCCTGTAAAAAGCTTTGACCTCCTCAAAGTTAACCTGGTCTCTATGTTTTTGGGGTGCGCCCTTTAAGATGCACCCCACAGAATCCAATATAGGCCTTAAAACCTATATGACGGTCACAGTGTCCCAGGGTCACGTGATCCCCTTTTGCGACCTTCTGCCAAGCAAAGCCAAGGGGGAAGCCAGCTTAACTGCAGTGATTCACTTTACAACTGTGGCAGGAAAGGTCTTAAAATGGGGCAAAACTCACTTAACAAATTTCTCAGCAACATAAATTTTGGGTTTAATTGGTTGTACCAGGTACCTGTGGTCCACAATCCTGTAATGGACACAAGAGCTGCACCTGAAGGCAAGACATGAAACAACAGATGGAAACTAATCAAGGAGAGAAGCAACCTGGAATTAAGGAGAAATTTCCTGACAGTGAGGACAATTAACCAGTGGAACTGCTTGCCACCAGAAGCCGTGAATGCTCCAACACTGGAGCTGGTATTCACACCCCACCCTCATACCACCTTGTGTAAATTCCTGGAAAAGCAACAAATATAGGTAGTCCTCGACTTATGACCAGTTCAAAGTTACAACGGACCCCCCTCAGAAGTACAGGTAATCCCCCAGATACGAGAATTTATTTAGCGAGATTTCACAAAAACGAGGTTATTCAGAAAGGGTACTTGCATTAGAAATTCAAAATTGCGATCAAAAACAGGCCTCTGTAGCCATGGGACTTGGATTCAGTCTCGGCTGCTGCGGTGGCCATTTTAACTCTCTGACTTGTCTGGGCTGGTTCGGGCCTACGAGAAGCCGGAAGTGGCGGTGTTTGTTTTTTGTGCCTGGTCACATGGCCAAGCAAGATTTTTGCAGCCGGCAGGACCGTTTGTTTTTGTTTTCCTGGAGCTGTACTGTAATTACTTTGGGAACTGCTCTGCTTTTTATTGTTTTGTAGGTATGGTAAAGAAGCCACCCTAGCTGGCTGGGGAATTCTGGGAGTTGAAGTCCACCCATCTTAATGGTCCCAAGGTTGAGATAAATGATCTACGGACAATCTCTATTTGTGGTTTTATTTGTTCTGACCCATTAAGTAGAGCACTGGTGAAATTAACAGGCATTTGGGAGCTGATCTTCATACCCAAAGAGATCAGTAGACCAATCAACAAGGTCACATTGATTTCCAGGAAGGATTAATGAAGGATCATTAGCGTGTGACAACTCACAGTAGACAAGGTCATCATACTTTCTCAAGTCCTCGTGGCCACCCTCTACTTTCCTACAGATAACCATCTCACCTGAAGGAGATTCAAATAAACAACCAAATAATGCTTGAAAGATGGAAACAACAAATCCATATGTGTATTTGTCTCTCAAGACCAGGTAATAACAGAGCACGTGAAGCACAATTGCTCACTATAACTCACATACATCACAAGGCTTCAGGCTGTCTCTGACAATCTTAACCAACACAATTGGTTTTGATACAGGAGAATATTTGTAGCTCAGGGTTGAAATGAGAGGTCCTTGGTGCTCTCTGAGCTGAGTGGTTTTCTTGCAGACGTTTCATGACCCAATTAGGGAACACCTTTTCACACTCTGTCTGCAAGCTACCCCCCCATTCTACTTCTTCTTTTCTTATCCTCTGTTCTCCATGCCTTTGTCTGCCTCTCCTGGGAGAGTCCACCCAGAAAGGGGGGAGGGAGCCTTGTTCTCGTATCTTTCAACCCCTGCATAGACGACCCCCACAACCTTTGGAAGCAGAGCACACTGACCCAGATGCTGCCTCCATCCATTTGAACCAGGAAATTGCATTTGAATCCAGCCATCTACTAAAAGCCACCATGCAACCAGAGTGGAACAGATCTTCCCAAGTCCTACCATTCCCCCAGATGCCTGTGAAAGCTGCAGAGGAAGGAAGGAGTCCTGGAGCCATTGGCCCCCATGTGAAACCTCAGAAGACAACAGGGGAAGACTATGGGGGAAGGGCAGAAACTGATTGTAAGTACAACATTTGTGTTGTAATTAAGCAGTTGAATGTATTTATGGAGTGGTGGCATTTGGGAATAGTTGGCACAGCAAGTACTGGACTTCTGTCTGGTGGGAGGAAAATTTGTCCAGCATGTTTGTATTGCCTGTTTTGTATTAGTAGCTGCATACACACACATTCACACACACCATTCATAATCACATTGATTAAGCTCCCCAGGCTGATTTTTGCTCTGTGGCACCAAAGCTTTGCATGCACAACTTGCTGAAAATTCCAAGGGGGAGGGATCCAGGCCCCCTCAGGTGATTTGCAATTCATATGCCCTCACTGAGGAGGTAGCAGGAAAGAGATCTCCAAACCCAAGCCCTGAATATGTTGCACTGGTGGACTCAGAGTGGTAGTCCTAGGGCTCACTATGTGCAATTTAAGACCATCAGGAGCAGGTGAGTTCTAGTCCCACCTCAAGTATGAAACCAACTGTGTGACCTTGAGCCAGCCACTCTCTCTCATCCTTGGGAAGCTGGCAATGGCAAACCACTTCTGAAAAAAATGTTGCCCAGAAAATTGCAGGGATTAGTCCAGGAGTCCAAAACTAACTGGAAGGCACGTCCACACACACACACACACACACACACACACACGTTCATTTTTCAGGTGGGCCCTTTCCACTGGGGTCCCCAATCCAGCAGGATTGCCTGGAGCTGTAAAAGGCACATCTGCTCGAACTGTGTTCTCTTAACTTTTCCTAGAACAGAGAACCTGCAAAGCTGTTTATTTACAAACCAGCATCTTTCCCCAAATCTCAGGTGCAGTGGAGAAGATGCTGGGCTAAGAGGGGGGGACCACGGTTCTGTCCTGCGCCAGCCAAGGAAGCTTCTGAGAGGACCTGGGGCCATTCCCCCTTCTTGTGGTGAAGGTCTTGAAATAGGAATGGGGGACTTGCAGGTTCCAGTTCCCCTTCAACTGCTTGGGTGACTTGGGATTGATCTCTGCCACTTCTGGGGTTTTTATAATGGGAAAAAATAGGACTAGGGAATGCCACACGTGCCATCACAGGTGCCTGAATGAAAAGCAGGCTACCTATTGAGTAATTAAAGCAGAGGCGATCCACAATGTTGTGCAAAGGCGGGCAGAGGCGGAGGAAACGTGACCCGTAATTAGGCTGCCTCTGTTCTCCTTACTAATATGATTTCTGAAATATCTGGAGAAATGCAACTTCATGGGCATGACTTTTAATTAGATATTATCAAAGCCTTCGCAGCGATGGTTTCTGAAAAGGTGGCAGAGGCAGGAACTGGGACTGATTGCTGCCTCATTTTATTTTATTTTAATTTTATCTTATTTTATTTTACTTTACAGTTTACTTTACAGTTTACTTTACAGTTTACTTTACAGTTTACTTTACAGTTTACTTTACAGTTTACTTTACAGTTTACTTTACAGTTTACTTTGCTTTATTTTCTTTCACTTTATTTTATTATTTGTATCCCACATTTGTTATTTTTACAAATAACTCCAGGCAATGAACATATCCAATATACCTACCTCCTCCTATTTTTCCCCACAACAATCCTGTGAGGTGGGTTGGGCTGAGAGGAAGGGATTAGCCTAAAGTCATCCAGCCAGATGGTACATTGTTGGATCATGAAACGTCTGCCAGAAACCAACCAAGCTCAGAGACCAGCCAGGACCCCCCCCCATTTGAACTCCGAGCCACAAATATGGTATTCTGTCAACCAAATAAATAATTCATCCTTTCTCTCCTGTTTCCAGGCTGAGTGCCGAATATCCCATCAGCTCCGAGGCTGCCTGTGACTTCGGAAGGCTGATCAAGCGAGACAAAACCCGACTCGACAAATATTACGCCGGCCTTTCGGGGGGAGCCATCAACTTTCTCCAAAGCACGCTTTCCTTGAATCCATGGTGAGAAGATCCGTTTGCTCCTCAAGGGGTTCCTCTTCCACGTTGCAGATACATATTTTTTTTCTGTCCCAGATCATCTGAGTTAAGTTCGGGTAGTCCTCGACTTACGACCACAACTGAGCCCAAACTTTTTGTTGCTAAGCGAGACATTTGTTAAATGAGCTTTGCCCCATTTTATGACCTTTCTTGCCACAGTTGTTAGGTGAATCACTGCAGTAGTTAATTTAGTAACACGGTTGTGAAATGAATCTGGTTTCCCCATGGACTTTGCTTGACAGGAGGTCACAAAAGGGGGTCATGTGACCCCCCCAAGACACTACGACCATCATAAATATGAGTCAGTTGCCAAGCATCTGAATTTTGATCACGTGACCATGGGGATCGATGCTGCGACGGTCCTAAGTGTGGGAAACTGTTCATAAATCATTTTTTGTAACATAGAACGGTCACTAAATGAATGGTTGCAAGCTGAGGACTGCGTGTATTCAAGAGGTGTGTTGGTCATATTATAGTGAGCTTTCAGCTTGTTCAAGTCCAGGGTTTCTGCACCGACTTTGCCTCTGGGAGGTCCGTACTGATATTTATCAGAAACAACCTTTGTGCTTCAAAGAAACATTAACCAAAACAGCTGTTTAAAGATAGGCCAATATTTGAGGGGCTGCCACAAAGAATGGGGGGGGGGATCAACCTCTTCTCCAAAGCACCTGAGGGCAGGAGAAGAAATAACCAATGGAAACTCATCAAGGAGAGAACAAACCTGGGATTAAGGAGGAATTCCCTGACAGTGAGGACAATTAATCAGTGGAACAGCTTGCCTGTAGAAGTTGTGGCTGCTCCATCACTGGAGGTTTTTAAGAAATAGGGCTTCCTGCTTGAGCAGGAGGTTGGACTAGAAGACCTCCAAGGTTCCTTCCAATTCTGTTATGCTATTAAAGAGAGTCCCTCTTCTCTCCCATCACTAGCTGTCTAGGATGGAGAATCCTCTCTAGATAATTCACCTCTGCTTTTTCTTCTCATAGACCTTGAAAGCTTCTCCTCCTCCTCCTCCTCCTCCTCTTCCTCCTCCTTTTTGGAAAAAAAACAAGAATGATTATGGTTTTCCCTACTTGGCTTCTCTGATAGGGCTTCGACCTCAATGTTCTGTTTCCTTCCAGGAGAAGACCATCAGCCACAGAATGTCTTCAGTCTTCGTGGCTGCAGGAGACCGGCTTGGACGAACACCAACAAGCCACGGTGACCTTCTCCACCACCAAGCTGAGAAATTTTGTGGCCGAACGTGAAAGGAAAAGAGCCCTCCTCTCTTCAAAGTATGGTGTGATGGCTGTGTAGCCAACAAAGCCTCCTTCACACAATCTCTTTCTGGCTTTCCGTGGCTCACTGCCTCTCTGACGAATCTGAGCGCTGAGTTTAGCATATCGATTTTATTTTATATATATATATATTTATTCTGGACTCCAGAACCCAAGGATTTTTAAGCAGCACATTTCCGAGCATTCAGAAGTTTGCAGGCTAAGACATTTATTACAGTTGCGGAAGAGAAGAGGCCACAGCCACAACAGAGGGATGCATTTTATTTATTTTATAGTAAGGTTCCTCTCACATCCTCAATAAAGTGGAATAATTAACAGATTGGAGAAAGTGAAAGTCAGGTGATGCCTAAGCGATTATCTTAAACCTGAAAGATTATCTCTTTCCAAAAGCAATTTAAAGGTGGAGGCAACCCACAGAAGGAGCTTAGGAAATCTCTGGGTTTTTGGGGTTTTTTTGCAAAAAAGAAAGTATTTATGAAAAATACTTGGAGGGGGAGAAGAGTCTAGACAATATTTTCTATCTGTTGTTCCCCATCAGCTGAGCATGCAAATGTCCACGCATCTTACAACCGTTTTGCAATATATATATAGAGAAGATTTAGATTTTAATTTCATTTTTCATTTTAATTTAATTAAATTAAAATTTTATTAAACTAAATTTAATTTAATCTTAATTATTTAAGTAACTAAAGAATTTATTTAATCAAAATGAAATTAATAAACTAAATTAATTAACTATAAATTAAACTGGTTTTATGAATTTTGTTTTATGAATCTTTTAGTTTTAATAATTATTAATTATCCGATGTCAGTGTTAAATAACTAATTGAACAGTTTCCTTTCGTTGCCTTTATTTCTTTTTCCCCCTGTTGCATTCTGTAGGAGTAACTTTCACAGGTACAGAGAAAGCTCGTTCTATTAGGAAGGAAAATCGCTCTGCCTTACAAAACTTCAGCCTTTGCTAAAAATACATACATACCTACACACATAATAAAACTTTGTGATAAAAAACAGAGTAAATTTCATTAACAGTTGGATGAGTTTCGATGGCTTTACAGTTTCATCTGTCGGAACCATGACATCTGGCTTTTGACATGTGAATAGCCCAGTGGAACAGAAAAAATTAAATGGTCGGTTTGCCTTTTGATTTTCCAACTTATGACCAAAATTGAGTCCCAAATCTCCATTACTAAGCAAGACCATTTTAAAGTGAGTTTTGCCCCATCTTACGAACTTTCTTCCCACCGTTATTAAGTGAATCACAGCAGTTGTTAAGTTAGTCATATGGCTGTTAAGTGAATCTGGCTTCCACATTTGACTTTGCTTGTCACAAAAGGGGATCACGTGACTCTGGGACACCGCAAAGGTCATAAGTATGAGTCAGTGGCCAAGCGTCTGAATTTTGATCATGTGACGATCGTAAGTGTGAAAAATGGTCATAAGTTACTTTTTTCAGTGAAACTTTAAATGGTCACTAAATGAATTGGTGTAAGTCGAGGACTCCCTGTCTTGAAAATGCCCATAGCAAAGTCCGTTCAGGTCTTTTGAAGCAGTTCTCATCATCTCGAATATGACTAAGCGCTAACTTCAAAAAGATCATTTACTTAAGCAACTGCACAGACTCACTCGGCTTTGTTTACCTTAAATAAGCCCCAGCTTGTTGAGCAATGGATTTCAAAAGCTGAACTCCCCAGGAGGCCAACACAGACCCAGGTTTTATTCTCATGGAATGTATAAGTTGGGTCAGTTAGCAGTCATGTACGTGTCACAGGTAGGGATGTGGGCTCCAGGTCCGCAAGAATGACCTTACAGGAAGGAAGGAAGGAAGGAAGGAAGGAAGGAAGGAAGGAAGGAAGGAAGGAAGGAAGGAAAAAGGAAAGAATAAAAAAGGAGGGAGGAAGGAAAGAAGGAAAGAGCGAAGGAGGGAAGGAGGGAAGGAAGACGAGAAGGGAAAGTCAGAAGAAGAGAAGGAAAAGTGAGTAAGAAGGAAGGAAGGAAGGAAGGAAGGAAGGAAGGAAGGAAGGAAAGGAGAGAACAGAAGAGAAAGTGAGAAGAGAATTAGAGAAAAAGGGAAAGAAAAAGAAAGAGAGGGAGAAAATACAGTATATAGGAAGGAAAGAAGGAAAAATAAGAAAGAAAGGCTTTGGTGATCACACAAAGGCATGAAGAACAGAAGATAAGACATGGAGAAGTAGATGGGGGGGTAGCTTTCAGGCAGAGTTTGAAAAGGCATTAATACTGCAGTTGTTAAAGAAACAGATAAGACCAGTCACAACAAAACGGGGAAACCACAGATGAGGACAAAAGAAAGGCTGGAGTCTGGTAAGAGAACAAAAAATGAAAGGTCTCACTTCTGAAATTGAATATTTGCAATATGTTAAAGAGGACTTAAGGACTTGCAACTTGAAAATGCTGGGCAGCTTGAGAATGCTGAAAGCTCCAAACAATTTTAAAAGCCTAATATTTTAAGGTGTGCCATTTGCCAGGGACAGGAAAGTCTACCTTTTATATTTATTCTAAAATAGACCACATTGAGAGATTGAAAAATGCTTATATGTTCCAGGATTAGTTCCATAGTAGTTTCACTGATTAGTGAGATGGTAAGAAAAGTAACTTAAGAAAAAGAAGACTATTTCCCTACACAAGCAAACTTGAGCTCAGGTAGCTCGACACAGCTCATGTTTCAGGAAAAGGATAGACAGATAAAACCCACTTACAACACATACAGAAAATGCACGAGTGAAACTTTTCCAGCAGATGAACTTAAAACATTCCCTCCTGATAACTTTTGGCTGCTTTTAAAAGTACAGAGAGTGAAAGAAAGCAACAACAACAACATCTTCACTCTATTTGTTGGCCAGATAAACAGAGTGAGGGTATTTTCCTTTTGGTGGCTTATTTTAAGCAGAATTTCTAGCAGAATTTTAAATTCTTTTCTCTTTGGATTAGAGACAATTAACAGTCACATTTACCTCACACACAAAGACTTTGACACACATACACACAGAAAGATAAGGAAAAGAGAACAGAAAAGGGAAACAGAATCCTTAGTTTTACACATCCTGGTCATTCCCACCATAAATCTCAGTTAACTCTAATTAGGGAAGGCACAAATCTTAAACATAACACATGGTTGCAAAGAAAGAGAGAGAGAAAGAGAAAGAAAATCACTATTCCTACCTTTTAATTTCCTTTTAAGTACCTTTATTTAGCCGAATTGGTTTCCCAGCAAAGCCCTGAGAAAAGCCCAATTTTTTACACAAATCTTTCACGTTTTTCTTTCTTTTTTTTGTAATATATTTTATCGATTTTTTTAAAAAAAACCATAAATCACTTAATTGAACAGTGTGTTGTCTGAGTTACATTTGTAAAACAATCACAATTGATTTGTCAATGCTGCTAACATCAGATGTTTTGCTCTGACAACAGTTGGAGATACAACCATTTTCTTCTTATGTTTTACTCTTAGAGTTAGAGTTAGATGATGCTGGGTGGAGGAATGTGCATGAGAGTTTAGCTAGACATAACAATACTGGATCTAGTGTGTGAACCAAGGTTATTGAAATAAGAGATGATAAGAATTGTGTTAGAGAATGGGAGGGAAAGCCTGCATTTCAAACTAATTGGAGAATGTGATTTATGATTGTTAATTGGAGGAGGGAATTGTGCTCAGGGGAGGGGAATTCAATTTTTGGCTTCGACTGTGTTAGTGCCAATGCTATGCTTCTCAAATAAAGATTCTTTAAGGTAAACAATGCCTCAAAGTTCTTTGAAGAGTTTCATCTGTCAGAACCATGACATTAAGCCAAAAATTCCAACTTTTTCCTAACTATCTAGGGGTCCCGAGCCCCAGTCGCTGTCCCTAGAATCGAGGGATAAGCCGACAAAGATTCAGGGAAGATCTCAGTGTAGAGAAAGAGAGAACATCTGAAACCAGCACCCCGGCAGCAGCTGCTACCCCAGTGGAGGGAGCGACAGCCAGCGCGCCGGTGGAGAAGGAGCTTTTTCAGGCCTCCCAGTTGGGGGCAAAGCCCAAGCCACAAGGACAGCTGATCTGGTCATCGGAATGGGCCCAGCCCAGCGGAGACTCCAGACGCCTCGAGACGGCCCTGCCACACTCAAGTGCTTCAAAGGCAGACGAGGTTGAGCTACCACAAAGGGATTCCCGCATGTCAAGTTCCCCAGACCGGTGGAGAACTACAAAATCGTCTGCCGCTGAGGACTCGGGTGAGTGGAAGTACCTGTCCACAGCTCGTAGTCATTCAGTGGAGAAGTTGGTGGAAAGGTTCGAGGAGCTAGAGATGAGAAGCGGAGAGCCACCTTCCCATTCCCCATATACCAGCGATCAGGATGATCGACGAAGCAGCCACCAACTCCTGCCAAGGGTAACCCCCAGCCCTTCCTTTGCAGATCAGGCAGCCCTCCTGTCCTCGAAGCCCCCTACCAGGGCCTCCGCCCCACAGAGAGGGACAGCTCCAGCCATTGTCCCTCCCAAAGCCCAGATCACCAAGAACAAGCTAAGAGTCCGAGCCGTCACTGGGACAGCCAATTCCCGGACCGATGTGCTTATCTACCACCCAGTCCGGGCCCCATACAGCAATGGGGGAAACTGCAGCCCCCACAGGTGGGAGGCCAGCAGTCTCTGCCGGTGAAACAGCAAGGGGGGTGGTTGCAGCCCCTGAATATGCAGCAGCTGATGGAGACCTTGCAACAACTTGGGGTGATGCAGATGCCAGGAGACCAGCAACCAGTGGGAAGACAACAGCAGCAGTGGGGGTGGTCACCGCCCCCAAACGTACAGCAACCCCTGAGGGGCCCTCAAGTGATGGGGATCCAACAACAACCTCCTCCAGGACCGCAGGGGGGCCTACTGCAACTAAGGATACCAAAGCTCCCTGCAGGTCAAAGCAGGGGGGATGGTAACAGACCCCACCCAGGCAGCAACTATTGGGAGACCTACAGCAACTCAGGATGCCACAGCCGCTGGAAATGCAGCAATAGCCGGGGGTGGCAACAGCCCCCAAATGTGCAGCCACTGGGGATGCAGCAGCTGCCAGGGGGAGGGTCAGCAGCAGACGGGGGTGCAACAGCCACAGTGGGGAAGCCAGCAACCATTGATTGCACCACCTTTCAGAGCAACCTTCGATGGGGACCCAAAGAAGCTGACTTTTTCCCTCAACCAAGTGCGCTCTCATTTGAACCGCTGTGCGTATCTCTATCCGGACCCAGCCGCTATGGTCGATGTGATTGTGTCCAGCTTAGATGGACAGGCATCCGAATGGCTGAACAATTTATATAATTAGCAAGTCTCCAAATTGGAGGACCCCCATCTCTTCCTCCTAGGACTGAGAGCAAGGTTCGAGGACCCTTCCATTGCCCTCAAAGCAGAAGAACAAATCAACAAGATAAAGCAAGCCGGCAGACCTGCACTGGAATATGTACGAGAGCTTCGCAAGATAGCCGGTCGGATAGAGAGGTGGCCTTAGCAATCTCTAGTCCATCATTTCAAAGCGGGATTAGACAACCACCTCTCTCAGGCCTGTATCTATCGAGCAGTACCTGATCAGCTGCAAGAATGGTACCAGACAGCGGTAAGACTAGATGTTCAGCTCACCACACCCACCTGAAGCCGAGTCGAGGCCAGAGCAACCCAAACAGCAGCCACCACCCCCCGAAAACTTCCAACTGCTGCGGCTACTGAAAGTCCCAGGCCACCTGTAGGCCCACCGATCAAGTGTTTCCGATGTGGACAGCAGGGACATCGAGCAGCGAACTGCCCAGTCCCCTGCCCCCAACAGCAAAGTAGGCCAGGACCATCAGCGAGAAAGAGACTAGCCAAGCAGCCAACAAGAGAGAAATCCAACTGGATCACACAGGAACCTGTTGTTCAAGTCATGTCCCCCATGCGGGAGAATGCCAGGACTCAGGCTAGACCCGCCACCGCTCTACCCACTTACGACAGCGATGACAAAGGAGAGAACGACCCAATGGTGAGTCGACACATCCCACCTTTACCTGCCAAACTCATAATCCCTAAGACAGGGGCACAGGTAGATTTAAAAGTGCTAGTCGATTCTGGATGCTCCTGGTGCGTTATTAGCTTGCCATTTGCCATGAAAATGGGCATACGAGCAAAGCTGCTCTACAAACCTGTGAGGTTTGAGCAAGCCGATGGCTCCCTGATGAGAGGGACTTTAGTCACGGAATTAACTGAGCCCCTACGCTTAGAAATAGGTGAGCACTGGGAGTTCATTCGCTTCCTGGTGGCTCCAAAAATGACTGAGGCTGTGATCCTAGGATTAGTCTGGTTGGACAAATAGAAGCCATTTATCTGGTGGGAGAAAGGAATGAGAACTGTGAGGATACCTATAGGGCCCAAGCCCCCCATTGATCCAATGGACGTTACAGGAAACTTTAGCCCATCCAATGCGCGAGTGCACATGGCACAACCAGGCGAGCCACTCATCCCCAGCGAGTACCGGGACCTAGTGGAGGCATTTAGTGAGAAAGAATGCGATGCCCTGCCTCCCCACCAACCCAATGATTGCTCCATCGAACTGTTACCGAGAGCCAAACTCCCACGACCGAGAATGTACGCTATGTCCCCCCTCGAAATGGAGGAGATGCAGTGATACATGGACAAAAACCTAGCGAGGGGATTCATTGAATGTTCCAAGTTTGCTGTGGGAGGCCCTGTGTTGTTTAAAGAAAACAAAGATGGGTCTCTTCATCTCTGCATTAATTATAAAGGTTTGAACGCGGTAAGTGTGGAAAATAAATACCCCCTCCCCCTCCTGAAGGACTTACTAACCCACCTGGCTAAAGGGACTGTCTTCACTAAATTAGACCTGAGAGAGGCATATTACCGGGTGAGGATAAAGGAGGGAGACGAGTGGAAAACTGCCTTCAACTGCCCCATGGGGAGCTATCAATTCAAAGTCATGCCATTTGGACTACAGGGGTCTCCAGCCGTATTCATGCAGCTGATTAATGAGGTCCTATATGATTATTCATACAAAGAGGTTCTGGTGTATCTTGATGACATCCTGATATACAGCACAAATATGACTGATCCTGTAAAACTAGTGAGAGAAGTGGTAAAGAAACTATTGAATGCCAAGCTTTATGTCAAACTGTCAAAATGTGAATTTCACCAGACCCGATTGGATTATCTTGGCTATAGAATTTCCAACGAGGGCATTGAAATGGACCCCACCAAAGTGAAACCCGTAATTGAATGGCAGCCCCCAAAGACTCGCAAACAGCTCCAGCTGTTGAACCGGTCCTAAAGCACACCTGCCCAGGGGAGCCCTTTCTAATTCAAGCCGACACCAGCGACGTGGCCGTCGGAGCTGTATTACTGCAAAAGAACCAAAATGGGACCTTACAGCCCTGCGCCTACACCTCAAAAAAATTCACTGAGAGCGAGAGGAGGTGGGCTGTGTGGGAAAAGGAGGCTTTCGCAATCCGCTGGTCTCTATTAAACTGGAGGCACTATCTAGAAGGGAGCAAGGTGCCTTTTGAAGTATGGACTGATCACAAAAATCTGGAAGCACTGAAAACTCCCCGCAAATTGTCCCCAAAACAAGTGCGATGGGCACAATACTTTAACCCAGGGATTGGCAACCCACGGTTCTGGAGCCGCATGCGGCTCTTTCAGCCTTCTATTGTGGCTCCAGTCCTCCTCCACCATTTGCAGAGACAGAGACAGAGACAGAGAGAGGCACTTGCGCTTCGCTTCGCTTCGCTTCGCTTCGCTTCGCTTCGCTTCGCTTTGCTTCTCTCTCTCTCTCTCTCTCTCTCTCTCTCTCTCTCTCTCTCTCTCGGCTCCTGATTGACCCTGTGCCTGGGCGCCCCACTCCCTGGGAGAAGCGTGGCGAGGAAGTCCCTTTCCCGGGCTGGCCCCATCCGAGGTGCATGTGGCCGGGGCAGCCCCGGGATCCTCCCATGGGAGTGGCCTGCCAGAGCCTCCGCTGAGCGGGCCAGCCCTCCCGCAAGCTGCGGTCCCGAGGGAGCACAGCCCCTGCAATCCCTAGGCAGCGCTACCATTGGCCCCGCTGGCCGGGAAGGCGCGCTGGAGTCCCGGCTGCCGGGAAGGCGATCGACCTGCTCCTCTCCCATCGCCCGGAAGAGGTAAACAATTAGTCCCCAGTGCTGGGTTTTCCCCGTATGCAGGGCTTACATTGGTGGTGGAGACGCAGCAAGGGAGGGAGGGAGGGAGAGAGAGAGGAAGAAGGAGAGGAAAGAGAGAGAGAGAAAGAGAGAGGGAGAGGAGAGAGAGAGAGGGAGAGGAAAGAGAAAGAGAGAGGAAAAAGAGGGAAAGGAAAGAGAAAGGGGGAGGAAAGAGAAAGAGAGAGAGAGAAAGAGAGGGAGAGGAAAGAGAGAGAAAGAGGGGGAGAGGAAAGAGAGAGAAAGAGGGAGAGGAGAGAGATAGGGAGAGAGAGAGAGAGAAAGGGAGAGGAAAGAGAGAGAGAAAGGGAGAGGAGAGAGAGAGAAAGATAAATTGTTTTCTTTGTAGCAGTTCATTGATTTCATAAATGCAACACACTATAATTTTTTTATACATAGCATAAAGGTAAAAAAGGATATATGCAGTGTTATTTTTATTTTAGATGTTGAAAGGGTTTTGTGGCTCCCAGTGTTTTCTTTTCTGTGAGAAACGGGTCCAAGTGGCTCTTTGAGTGTTTAAGGTTGCCGACCCCTGCTCTAGGCAAAGGGAGTGTGGGTCCAGACCTTTTAGTGTGTCAGGTGGGCGACCGAACATAATTCGAAGGGGGAGACGCCCAGATCCCATCTTGGCCGGGTTCTAAGGTGGAATAGGGCTATGGGTAATACTTGGGGGCAGAGTAGGTGTGTCTCCTGGCATGGCTTACCCAGGAGGGTCTTTAACTCTGTATTTTGACATTCTACACCCCCAAGGAGTGAGGGTGCACCAGTGTGTGTAGTTCCTGTCTGATTCCAAGTGCCTGGAGAACGTAGGTGACAACTTGTAACACAAAGTGTGTCCCTCTGTCCATATCTAAGTCAGTTGGGACCCCAAACCTGGGCACTAAGTTTTTTAGTAAGTGTCTAGCTGTCTCCAGGGCTGTGGCATGGTGGCATGGGTATGCCTCTACCCAGTGGATTAACTGGTCCCTGCACACCAGTATATACTGGTAGCCGCTAGCCTTTGGAAGTTGTATGTAGTCCAGCTGATGTTTTTCAAAGGGGTGCTGGGCCCATGGCCTTCCCCCTTGGTGGGTTGCCTTTTTGGAGGATGAATTGTTTGCTTGGCATGTTTGACATCCTCTGGCTATGCAAGTAGCCTCACTGTACACTCCTGGAGCATGCCATACCCTCCGTATGGTGTCCACCATTGCTTGTGTCCCGCAGTGCCCTTTAGAGTGCAGTTGCTGGCAGATTAAGTGCAGTAGATGCCTAGGGGCTATGGATCTATCATCAGGGACCCACCAGAAACCATCATGATAGGTTGCTTCGCATTTTTCTTTAAGTCTAGGTATTGTATTTTGTTTTCTAAGTGCATTGTTGGGTGGACACTGGCAAGGGTTGGGTAGCAGCCCATTTAGCTGTGGCATTGGCCAATTGGTTACCTTTCATGATGCTGGAGTCATCTCTTTGGTGGGCTCTAGAGTGGATGACTGCAAGGGAGGAAGGCAACTGGATGGCTTTAAGTAGATCGGATATAAGGTCAGCGTGGGCCATTGGTTGGCCATTCCATGTTAAAAAGCCTCCTTGCTTCCACAGAGAACCGGTCGCATGACAGACTCCAAAATCGTATATGGAGTCTGTATATATATATTGGTAGACCGGTTCTCAGCCATCTCGCATGCTTTTCTCAATGCAATTAACTCTTGTGCAATTAACTGCTTGTGTGCTGTAGCGCAGTGGCAGCGCAGAAGCCCAAACTGTTTCATGAAGGGAAACGACAGCCGCCCCTGTTTCTCGCTTTTCTTCTTGTAATTAAGAGGAACCATCGGTGAATAGTTCTAATTCTGGGTTTTGCAAGAGGGTGTCAGTCAGACCTGGCCGGGGCAATTCAGTGTCCTGTACTAAATGTAAACAGTTGTGCAAAGGTTCAGCTGACAGTTCAGCAGGCAGGAAGGTGGCTGAGTTTAGGAGATGTGCTCTGATGTAAATAACTCTGCTTCGTATTGGGTAGACGCTGTTGTGTGAATGCTTGTGTTTGTGATTTTAGCAGTGTAGCAAACACGTCATGGGGGACTCGCAAGATGAGGGAATGACCTAGGACTAGGTCTTTTGATTGCTTAACCAGTTCCACTGTTGCGGCCGCTGCTCTTAAACAGGGAACAGTTCCTCTTGCTACCGGGTCTAAATGGACAGAGTAATAGGCTACTGCTCTGAGGGTCGCATGAATTTTTGTGCCAGCACCCTGAACCCACACCCTTAGATTCGGGGACAAAGAGAAGTAAAGGCTTTTGGCAATCAGGGAGACCCAGAGTGGGGACGGAGGCTAGGGGTTGCTTTATCCTTTGGAAGGTGTTAGTTAATTCTTTTGTCCATTCAATGGGGTCTGGTTGACCCTTTGCAGTTAATTGGATCAAAGGTTTTGCCATTTCACCAAATGAAGGAATCCATGAGCGGCAGAACCCCAAGACTCTTAGTAGGGCCGAAACCTGTCTTTTGATGTGTGGGTCCTTCATTCCCAATATTGTTTTAACCCTGTCTGGTGCCAGTTTTCGAGTTCCAGGGGCTTTGATGTACCCTAAGTATATCACTTCTTGCTTTAGGTATTGGAGCTTAGTAGGTAAGGCTTTGTGTCCCCTATCGCTCAGGAACTGGAGTAAGTGGTAAGTGTCTGTCCTGCAGCTGTCTTCTGACTGTGAGGCTAGTAATAGGTCATCTACATATTGGATCAAGGTGGAGTTTTGGGGCAGTGAGATGGAGGCCAGGTCTGCCTTTAAAATTTGAGAAGAAAGTGTTGGTTAGGGTATTTTGTTTGATTAAATTATGTCCTTTTATTGGGGTGAAGGGGGTTTCTCATCAAAATCATCCTGAATCCCCCCAAATTTTGGGGAGCTCCACATTTAACCCTTTTGATTGAACATGTTTTAAAAGGCTGCCGTGTTAAGGTAATTCAATTTTTTTTCTGCAGATGATAGCTTCTTAGATAAATGGTGCAATTCTTGCTCAGCCAGATTTCAAGAATCCAGCCCTAGAATCACAATCTGTGTAAAATTATCTCCTGCATGGAAGGTTAGCCCTCTTTCTCTTTCTCTTTCTCTTTCTCTTTCTCTTTCTCTTTCTCTTTCTCCTCCTCCTCCTCCTCCTCCTCCTCCTCCTCCTCCTCCTCCATAAATGGGGCAATAATTATAGCTACCTAAATCTTATTGTAGATAATTTCTATTTGAACACAAAAAAATAAAAGCATTCCCCCTCCCAATAATCCTGAGATCAGCAGTCTCACTTTTTTCTCTCTCTCTCTGACAACCATCATGGGTTCCCTCCAAATATTCATATTTCTCCTGTCTCCCTCTCTCAGGAGATTACACCTTGTTCTCAAGACTCCTGTTTGCACACCTTGAGTGTTTAACGCTTGCGCTGGGTCAGGAAAACACATTCTCAAATGTAAAATAAACACAGGAACATGTCCTGCCCAACTCGCTTCCTGCTTGCTAATGATTTCTTTGGGATTTTTTGGTGAAAACCCCATTCAAGGACTGAGGTTGGTTTCCTCCCTTCCTTTTTTCCCCCATTGCAAGGGTTAACTGCAATTCCTGGCTTGTTTGATCAAGCGCAACTCCTCCCTGGCTCACAAAACGCCTACTTTTCTCCTGTTTGTTAAAAAGGCTGCTTGCACTGAACTGCACAGACTCTTCAAGATGTCCTTCTGGGTGGCAGTCGTGGTTGCCTTGGTGGTCGGTCTTTTGGGGGCCCTCTACCTGATGAGCTTCTTCCGCCGAAGACGACCCAACGAACCCCCTTTGGACATAGGACTCATTCCCTGGCTTGGACATGCATTGCACTTCCAAAGTGACAGTCTGGATTTCCTGCAAAGCATGCAGAAGAAACATGGGGACATCTTCACCACCTTGATTGCAGGACAGTACTTCACCTTCTTGATGGACCCATTGTCTTTCGGTGGCATCATCAGGGAAGCCCAAAGCAAATTGGACTTTATGTCATTTGCAGCTGAGCTGGTCCTCAGGTTGTTTCGATTCGAGGCCTCCCATGACACTCAGAAGATCATCAAAGTGTCCAGCGTGAAACATCTGACGGGAGAGGGCCTGTTGGTGATGACCCAAGCCTTAATGGACTCTTTACGCGCCATCTTATTCCAGTGGCAAGAAACCTCCAAAGAGGATCCAAAGTCCTGGAAAGAAGACAGCTTATTCCACTTCTGTTACAACACAGTCTTCCGAGCTGGGTATCTAGCTTTGTATGGCACCGAACCAGCTAAAGGTGAAAACCAGAAAGAAAAGGCGAAACAAAAAGACCAGCATCACACTGAAGAGATGTACATAGAATTTTGCAAATATAACAAGCTCATCCCACGCCTATTGTTCGCCTGGTTGACCCCGTGGGAGTGGGGCCAAGTGAAGAACCTCTGGAACTACTTCGGGCAGGTGCTTTCGGTGAAGAACATCTACCAGAAGGAAAACACCAGCCGGTGGATCAGTGACCAGGATCAACAGCTGGCCGAAAGTGGGATTTCAGAAGAGATGAGAGACCGGTACATGTTCCTGCTCCTTTATACTGCTCTAAGTAACACCAGTCCAGCTTCCTTCTGGCTTCTGGAGTACCTGATGAAGCATCCCAAAGCCATGGAAGAGGTCAAGAAGGAGATCCTGGAGGTGGTGAAAAAATCAGGCCAAGAGGTGACCTCCCGCGAGAAGCCCTTGAAGGTCACCAAGGAGATGCTAAACCAAACGCCCATCCTGGACAGCGCTTTGGAAGAGACCCTGAGGTTGGTGACGGTGCCGTTGTTGATCCGGGTGGTTTTAGAAGACATGGATTTGAAGCTCCACAATGGGAAGTCGTACTTGCTGCGTAAAGGTGACAAAATCGGCCTCTTCCCTTACCTCTCGGTCCACATGGACCCCGAAATCCATCCGGAGCCCCAGGTCTTCAAATACGACCGTTTCCTCAGCCAAAACGGCAACAAAAAGGAATTTTTTAAGAATGGCGAGAAGGTGAAATATTTTGCCATGCCTTGGGGGGCTGGGGCCTCCATGTGTCCCGGCCGCTACTTTGCCACCAGCGAAATCAAACTTTTCACCTTCCTGATGCTGGCTTGTTTTGATCTGGAACTGATCAATCAGCAGGAGGAGATCCCTCCCATCAACAAGACCCGCTTCGGGTTTGGGGTGATACAACCCATGAACGACGTCCAATTTAGGTACCGATGCCGGTGCTAAACGCCAAGGCTGCGATCCGCACACGACGATCCAAGATAACCAGGGAGATTTCACCAGTGAACTGGTTTATCTCTATGTAATTGAATCACTGTCTCTCCCTCTCTCTCCCTCTCCCTCTCCCTCTCTCTTCCCCCCCTCTCTCTGTCTCTGTATGTGAATGTGTGCATGTGTGTTTGTGTGCTAACCCTTCCTTTCTTTTTCACACTTAGCTTGCACACAATAATCTAGGATAATCAGGGACATGTCACTAGTATATTAATTTATCTATGTTATGGAATCAGACTGTGTGTGTATTATTGTGTGTGTGTGTGTGTTAACCCTTTTCTTTATTTGTGCACACTTATCTTGCACATGATAATCTAGGATAACCAGAGGTATATCACTGGTGAACTAATTTATCTCTATGTTATGGAATCAGACTGTGTGTGTGTGTGTGTGTGTGTGTGTTAACTCCTTTTCTTTTTGTGTGTGTTAACCTCCTTTTCTCTCTCTCTCTCTCTCTCTCTCTGTGTGTGTGTGTGGTGACCAGGATTTAGGGAACAGTATCAATTGTGAATACGTGCAAATGACCCCACTCTCTCTGGCCACTTGCAGACCTATGAATGCAAGGTCATGAAAGGACAGCAAAGGAAACACCCAATATTCTAACCCACCCGGGAACATATGGTGCCTTGGGGAAACACCCAAAAGGGAACATCGTATCTTGGGGAAACACCCAAAAGGGAACATACTAGCTACTTCTGCTTTCTTCCTTCTTATCTACAGTGTGCCAGCCTTAAAGGGCGAAGTCTCTATCTTATGTGTGTTAGCTTTGCTGGGTGATTTGCTTATGTAATCGAAGTAGGTATAAAAATAAGGCTTTTTCGATATTTGGAGCTTTTCTCTTTTTAGAGAAGCCCGTCTTTACTCAGCTGAATAAACACGTAACTCTTGAAAGCAACTTCTGGTTTCCTGTATTTTTTATCAAGCAAAACCTCAGAACCTGCATATCATTTTTGGCGAGCTCTAGCGCAGGAGAGGTACTTGGTCCTAGGGAGGCTTGGGAAGGGGAACGGCACCAAGTGCGCTCTGGGATCTCCTGGAGGTGCCCCCCTTCTTGACTCTTCACTGCAGCTTTTAAACAGGAACTAGTTTTTTCTTTTTGTTGTGGTTGTTGCCTTCACTTGGTTCCTGCATATTCAGGAGGGCTGAAGATAAGGTAAGCTTATATTGCTTTATTGCACAGGCTTGCCCAGGGGAGTGTGTGTGTATGTGTGTAACAGTGTGTCTGTTTCCTTGAATCATTCCCCACCATTGACCAAAGCTGGGTGGAAGGGTTTGCGTCAGCTACACCTAGGCCCCCCCTCATGTTTGGGGGTGCTGGGGGTGCTTAGAAAGCAAGGGGTACTAAACTTATACTCTCATGCTCCAACGGGTTGTGAGTGGTGTGTGATTTGAGGTTTTTGGCTGCTCCTATATTTCCCGCTGTTGACCAGGCCTAGGCGTGATACCGATTCCAGCCACTCACAGGCCCCTGCGAGGCTGTTAAGCCGTTAACCGGGGGTCCTTACATCGCAAGGGGAATTGGTGGATCTGTTGTGGCCTAACAGGCTGTGCAAGTGGTGTGAGAGATTTAGACACATGGGTTCAGCCCAAGGAAAACCTGTTAGAATGAATAAAAAAAAGAATGTGCCCTCAGCCCCCTTGAGTGTGTTATCAGGAACTTTGATAAGCTTAAAACCCGTCGGGATATGAAAATTGAAACTCTAAGTAAATACAATGCCCTCTGGCATCAGGACATGCCTACTGTTTGGCCCAAAGGGGGGTCCATAGATGTGGGTCTTTTTGAATCTATGGGAGATTATGCTCAAAGAGGCATGAATTATGATCAACAAGTTTATTGTGCACTTTTTTGGACTTTAGAAACGAATAAGCAGATGCTTAAAGACTGTGGGTTGTAGCAACTTCCCACAGCACCACCTTTTTCTGCTTTATCCTCTGCTCCACCACCTTATAAGGGGATTTACCCCCTCACAGAGCAGGTAGCTATTGGAAGGGGGGACACTAATAAGGTCCTGGTTCATACCCCCTTCTCCACATCTGACCTTTATGCACGGAAGGACCTGTTATGTTCTTATACTGCAGCCCCACACAAATATTCTGAATTGGTTCTGTCTATTGTTCAAACTCATAACCCTAATTGGGCAGACCTCCAAGCCATGCTGGATGTCTTTTTAACATCAGAGGAAAAAATAGGCCCTGTAGCCTATTTTTCCAAACAACTGGATCCTGTTGCTCAAGGATGGCCAGCATGCCTTCGGGCTGCTGCAGTTGCCGTTCTTCCTTTGGAGGCTGCTGAACAATTAACCTGTCATGCCTCCATCTGAGCCTGAATCTGCGGAGGAAAATGAACTGGAATGGGACCGTATGGAGGCCGAGGGAGAGGTATCTGTGGCTTCAGAGGAATGTGGGGAAGAGCAGGCCGAGGCAGGCCAGGGCCCTTCAGGATTGGAACAGGAGGAACAGGAGAGGCAGAGTTCAGGTGATGAGCAAGGACCATCCCCACCTGATCCTAGAGCACGGAGAGTGGAGAGAAGGGGGGAACAACGCAGGCAGGTTCAATTACTCGGGAGGAGAGCGTTCCGCCCTTCTCCACAAGGAACACCTGGAGATTGAGATTTAAGGAGACGCTGTGGGGAGGGGCATTTGTCGGGAACAAACGCTGATTCTTGGAGTGTTGTGTATTGTTGCTGATCTCTTGTTCTGTGACTTCTGTTTAGAAACCTGGAAACTCGAACTATTGGATTGACTGACCATGTTACTTGAATGTTTAAAGACCTCGGATTGTATTTCGGATTCTCTCTTTTGAAAACTGCTCAGACAAGCTAGGATTCAAACAGACTCATTAAGTTTATGTTTTCTTCCTTGTTATCTCTATGGCCTTAAGTACTTTCTTATGCTAATCAGACTGTATTTGAACCTACTTTCAGCCATAGTCGGCTGAAGGTATGTGTGTGTGTTCTTTTGTTGGAGGCTTGCCAGCAAACGTGGGAGCATTTGGGGGAAAATTGGAGCAATAAAAGAACTGTTTGAATTGCCAGCTGACTGCATTGCCTCTGTGCTGTGCCCCGGGTCATCACATAACCTTTGGGGTTCCTATCACAGTGGAATCACCCAATTCCATCCAGGATTTGTTAGCATCCAAGGGGGGTCATTGGCTTACAGCCTCCCGGCTAGAGCGGTATCAGATCGCACTCCTTGACAACCCACAAGTTCATATTAAGCGCAATAGCAGATTCAATCCAGCAACCTTTCTTCCCCAACTGGAACAGGATAGTGATCATGATTGTGTACAGACTATTACAGAAGCATTTTCTGGCCGGCTGGATCTAACTGACCAGCCATTGGAGGAAGCGGACAGGAACCTGTATATGGATGGCAGCAGTTTTACAAATCAGGGAGAAAGGCTAGCTGGCTATGCTGTGGTCACATTGGATCAGGTGGTGGAAGCAGCAGCTCTGCCTGCAGGTACCTCAGCTCAAAAAGCTGAACTCATTACCTTGACGAGGGCCTTGGAATTATCAGAAGGTGCGGTTGTTAATATTTTTACAGATAGTAAATTTGCTTTTAGTGTTTTACATATACATGGGGCCTTGTGGAAAGAACGTGGTTTGCTCACTGCTCAAGGTACCCCTGTAAAATATGGACAGGATATTTTGAGGCTGCTGGATGTTATTTTGCTCCCACGCAAGGTGGCTGTCATGCATGTGAGGGCCCATGGTAAGGATGATACTAAACATGGAAGGGGAAATGCCTTGGCCGACCGCACCGCAAAGTCTGCCGCATCAGGTTCCCTGTCCCCTTGGTATGTGGGTGCACTTGTATCTTCACTTTTGCTTGTGCTGGCTCCAACATACACTTCACAGGATAGACACAGAGCTTGTAAAATGGATGCTGTTTATCAGGGGCAATGGCTGGAGAAGGATGGGAAACGCCTTCTCCCAGAACATGAATTATGGGCCCTGTTACGGGAATTGCATGCCAGCACTCACTGGGGTTATAAGGCCATGGCTGAATTTCTTATAAAGGATTATATTTGTCCTGGAGTGTATGACAAGGCCCTCACAACAATCAAGCAATGTATCATTTGTCAATGTAACAATCCTGTGAGGGCTATTAAGTTTCCCTTGGAGAGGCTGAGGGCTGGCCATGCTCCTGCTAGTTTTGGGGAGGTTGATTTTACTGAGTTGCCAAGGAAACAGGGTTTTCGATACTTGCTTGTTTTTGTAGATGCTTTCTCTGGATGGGTTGAGGCTTTTCCTTGTCGTACTAACAAGGCGCATGAGGTGGTCAAAGCCCTTCTAAAGGAAATTATCCCATGTTTTTCCTTTCCATACCAAGGCATTGGCTCTGACAATGGGCCCCACTTTATCTCGGGCCCTGGATATTGATTGGCAGCTTCATTCGGCCTACAGGCCCCAAACCTCAGCACGTGTGGAGAAGGCTAATGGTGTTCTTAAACGTCATCTTGCCAAGCTTGCTCAGGAGACACATCTTACTTGGGTCCAGGCACTACCCCTCGCTCTTTTGCGTGTGAGAACCACCCCCAAGCAACCTCTTGGCCTGTCCCCCTCTGAGATCACGTATGGTCAGCCCTTTCTTTATCATTCTTCCTTATCCACTTCCCTCCCTGTTTTTGGAGACCAGGCCCTCAGGGAATATATCCACTCTCTTGCTAATAATGTTTCTTCCATTTCTCAAGCTGTTCAGGTCCTCCATCATCCGGGATTGGATCATCCACTGATGTAGTTAGAGACCAATCATTGCAGGATGCCAAGATGTCTGACTGCCTTCGCAGTGTTTATTGCTTTTATCCCGTTTTACAAGCAGCAAAAGGTAGAAGGGAGCAACAGTATTTATTGGTTAATTCTCCTCGCCAATCCTTAAGAACATCCTGTTGTTGTAAACTAGGTGAGATCATGTACCAGCCAGGGGTAGTGTTCTATATCATCCTGGCGATGTGAACTGGGTGAGATCATGTAGTTATTTGAGGCATTTGAGGTAGGCAGTTTGCTGCACATGACCTCTACATGACCTCTATCTCTACAATCCACTCTATCCTTTCCTTCCTGGTGATTGGGTGCTTGTAAGTCCTGGACTGATTCTGGCCCTTTAGCTGAACGCTGGAAAGGACCCTTCATTGTTCTTCTCGCCACCCACATGGCAGTCCAGGTTGCTGGAATTCGTGCTTGGGTTCATTACACTCGCCTTCGCTCTTCTTCGCTACCTTCTGACGCTGAGGACCTAGTTGCTTGGACTGTGGCCCCTGGTGCTGAGGGAGACCTTGGGCTGAAGCTTCTGTTTGGGGGCCAACACTGATCTGTATGCCGGGACATTTCGGTCGTTGTGATTCCTTTGCCCGCTGGGCTTCCACGCAGGCAGTTTCCTCTTACCGGCTTCCTGCTTACTTGCACCATAGGCATCACTCCTCTCTCTCTTGGCTGCCGTCTGGTTTTTTGTTTGGGTTGCCTCTGGGAGAAACCAGATAGCAAGATGGGGTTCTGCCATTTCCGGTTGATCATATCTTGGCACAACAGCCACCTCCTTCTGATTCTGGGGATCCTAGATCTGTGCCTGAACAATCTGGTTGCAAAAGGTGGGGTGTGTGCTTTAGTTCACTCACATTGCTGCACTTTTATAACTGATTATCAAGTCAATATCAGTCGCACCATCCATCTCATGGAGGAAGGAATTAGGAATTACCCTACAGATCTGAAGATTTCTACTGATACTGTATGGGAGGTCTTCAATGGTATATTCTCATTTCTCACCAGTTGGCTCCCAGGATGGGGATGGTTTAGGGAATTATTCCTTGCTCTTCTCTTTGTAGTATTTCTTGTTCTTGTTTCCTGTTGTGTCATTCACTGCTGGCCCCTAATCACCTCTGCTTGTCCTACACGATGTGGATGAGGTACTGCAGAAGCTTATCCTCTGTCTCTTCAGTTGGGTGGTCATACTCCAGCGCACTGCTCAAAGTATGAAAGGGGGGATTATCTTGACCCGGAGTTAGGGGACAGTATCAATTGTGAATACATGCAGATGGCCACTTGCAGACCCATGATTGAAAGGTCATGAAAGGACAGCAAACACCCAATATTCTATCCCACCCAGGAACATATGGTGCCTTTGGGGAAACACCCAAACCACCCAAAAAGGAACATATTAGCTACTTCTGCTTTCTTCCTTCTTATCTACAGTGTGCCAGCCTTAAAGGGCGAAGTCTCTACCTTATGTGTGTCAGCTTTGCTGGGTGAATTGCTTATCTAATCAAAGTAGGTATAAAAATATGGCTTTTTCGATATTTGGGGCTTTTCTCTCTCTTTAGAAAGCCCGCATTTACTCAGCTGAATAAAGACGTAACTCTTGAAGGCAACTTCTGGTTTCCTGTATTTTTTATCAAGCAAAACCTCAGAACCTGCATATCGTGTGTGTGTGTGTGTGTGTCTGTGTGTAAACTCCTTTTCTTTTTGCACACTTAGCTTTCACACGATAATCTAGGATAACCGGTGATATCTCACCAGTGAACTGTTTATTTCTATGTTACGGAAACAGTTTCTCTCTCTCTCTCTCTCTCTCTCTCTCTCTCTCTCTCTCTCTCTCTCTCTTTCTCTGTGTTAATTCCTTCCTTTCTTTTTGCACATTTAGCTTGCACTAAAAAATAATCCAGAAGCCTTCCTGAAATTAACCCTCCCAAATTGTTTTTCTTTCCTTCCTTTTCTGTTCAATTGCAGCTTTCCAAACTTGCTATATTTTTTTAAGTGCATCCAGAGCCAGCATATTAATGTGCACAAACGGAGTTGTGTCTTTTGTTGATCTGAGGTTCCTAGTGAAATGTGCTAAGGGGCTTTTGAAGAGACAGAGGAATTCCAGATAAGGGATTCTTCCTTTGAGGGTAGCAAAAATACAGCTAGTCCTCAACTCAGGACCACAACTGACCCCAAAATCCAGTGGTGGGATTCAGCCAGTTTGCACCACTTTGGCAGAACCTGTAGCTAATTTGTTGTTGCCCAGGCCCAAACTGGACTTCTGGAAGCGGCATCCATACAGGTTGTTCACATATTTGAATCCCACCATTGCAAAAATCTCTGTTGCTAAGTGAGACATATGTTAAGTGAAGTTTGCCCCATTTTATGACTTTTCTTGCCACAGTTGTTAAGTAAATCACTGCAGTTGATTAGTTAGTAACCTAATTGTAACCTGATTGTTAAGTGAATCTGGCTTCACCATTGGCTTTGCTTGTCTGACGGTCACAAAAGGGGATCACGTGGTCCCAGGACACTGCAACTGTCATAAATACGAATCAGTTGCCAAGTATCCAAATTTTGATCGCAGGGATGCTGCAACGGTCGTAAGTATGAAAAATGGTCATAAGTGACTTTTTTCAGTGCCGTTGTAAGCCTGAAGGATCACTAAATAGAACCGTTGTAAGTCGAGGACTGCCTGTATCTAGCACCTATCTTAATTCCAACTCTTCCTCAACAGAGTCCCTGTCTTTGATGCTACGAAGAAGGAAATGCTTTGATAACTTAATAAACTGAAAATTATACCTACTGTGCCCTTGTTTTTATCAGGTGTGGACAGAGAAAAGTGAACTTTGGCTATGGCAAACATTGACCAAAGTGTCATTTTTGCTGAACATGGCAATGATAGAGATTGCAAAATTTTATTTTATTTTTCCAATGAAAAGCTAAGGAAAAAGGAAATAAATACCCACCCCTTTACAGTTTGTTTTTAAAAGCCATGCTCAAGGGCAGCCAAAAAGCTTTCTAAATCACTGAAGTTTTTTAAGAAGAGATTGGACAGCCATTTGTCCAGAGTGGAATAGAGATTCCTGCTTCAGCAGAGGGTTGGACTAGATGACCCCCAAGGTCCCTTCCAACTCTGTTATTCTGCATTCTGTTTATGTGGTCGCTAGGAGATGAGACGATTGTTAAGTGAGTTTTGCTCCATTTTACGACCTTTCGTGCCATGGCTGTTAAATGAATCACTGCAGTTGTGAAGTTCATCACAGGATTGTGAAGTGAATCCTGAAGTGAATTCCTGCTTGTCAGAAGGTCGCAAAAGGGGATCACATGACCCCGGGTCAATGCAGCCGTCGTAAAGACGAGTCAGCTGCCAGGCGTCTGAATTTTGATCATGTGACCATGGGGATGCTGCAACGGTCGTAAGGGTGAAAAATGGTCATAAGTCACTTTTTTCAGCACTGCTGTAACTTTGAACGGTCCCTAATCAAGCAGTCGTAAGTCGAGGACTACCTATAGTTATTATTTCTGCTTCCCCATTGTAATAATTATTCTTTCTTCCATCAGACCCCCAAGGCAGCCAAATTCACTTGCAAACAGAAGTTCGTTTTAGGTTTGCAAGGGAATTTTGTTATTTTTCCTGGCAGGGATGACTCATAATTCCACAGTTCCTGACTTCTGGCCAAGTTATTTCAAAACAGGGCAGGCGATGAAATAATTTAAATAAAAGAGATGAGAAGAAAACAGCTTTAAAGCTAAACAATAATATAAAACAAAAGGAAAAATGAGAAACAAAATTGAAACTCTTCACTAAAGGGAGAAGTGGAGGTTTATAGGGTTTTCTACAGATAGTCCTCAACGTACCACCATACTGGAGCCCAGAGTTTCTGTTATTAAGTGAGACATTTGTGAAGTGAATTTTAGCTCATTTTACAACCTTTTTTACCAGACGAATCACTGAGGTGGTTAAGTTAGTAACACGGTTGTTAAGTGAATCCGGCTTCCCCATTGACTTTGCTTGTCAGAAGGTCGCAAAAGGGGGATCACGTGACCCCAGGGGCGTTGCGACCATCAGAAATATGAATCAGTTGTCAAGTGCCCAAATTTTGATCACGTGATCCTGGGGTTGTTCCAATGGTCATCAAGTGTGGAAAAATAGTCATAAGCCCCTTTTGTCTGTACTGATGTAACTTTGAACGGTCACTAAACGAACAGCTGTAAGCCAAGGACTACCTGTATAAATTTTCTTAAATAAATATAGCAGAGCATTTTTCAGCTGAAAAGTTGTTGGATACAAGCTATAAAATATATTCCAGGCAGCTCTCGACTTACAAGCATTCGTTTAGTGACTATTCAAAGTTACCAAAAGCACTACTAAAAATGTGACTTACAACCAGGCCTCGCCCATATGACCATCACAGCATCGCTACAGTCATGTGATCAAAATTGGGTATTTCCAACTGGCATGAATTTACGACCGTTGCTGAGTCCTGTGGGAAGAATCCAGAGAAAGAAATATTTTAGGAAATATTAAAAAGGCAGAATATATTTCCCCAAAAGATTTTAAAGGCAGAAACCAACCGCCCCCCAAGTCTCTCTGCCTGAAACAGAAACAAGGTCTGCAGAAATGCAGATGTGATAATCTTGTCTGAAGGATTGGAGTCAGGAAACTGGGATTAGGAAGAAAGATCCCTAGAATCAACAGTCCCTCACACCAAGAATCCAACAGTCATCAACCACAGTCCCAGGGAAGCAGGATATGACCTTTGGACATAATAGGATTAACCCACCACCATCAGCATACCAGAAAGGCACACTCAGACTCAGATCAAAGTTCATGCCATAGGAATAACTCCAAACAAAAGCTCAGGAAGGTATAAAATCCACTCCCTACTACTACATGTGCTCTTTTTTCTTCCAGAGCCATCTTTCTGTCTGGCTCTCTTGTTCAATAAACTGCAACCTTCTTTCTAAAGCAGTTGCCATGTTGTTTATTCCCAGCTTGGACTGGACCTTGAAGACTTTTCCTTCAACAATTTGGCATCCCAGATGGGGCTCCAAGCTAACCTCTCCAATGGACTGAGACTGGTAAGCCCCATCTTGCTGGCAGCAGACCCCTAGTGTCTGTGAATGGGTTTTCCAGACCCTGGCCATGTGGAGCGAGGGTAATAAAAGAGAGTTTTGAGTTTCAGCTCAAGGACTGCTTTGGAAAGAAGGTGGGTACCTCTATATTTTAACTTTTAAAGCCCAAGGGAGCAAAGGAAATGTGTGTATGTCTGTGTGTGAGAACGAGAAGACCCTTTTCCCAATCACAGTTGAATTTTGCTCCTTCTGGCTTTTCCTAACTGCAGAAAGATCTTTTTAAATGACAGACCCTGGAAAGCATGGGGGTTTGGCCAAATCAGAGGACTTTTTGTTTGGGAAAAGGGAGAGGCTGTGTGAGATGGAATGGAAAAATGAATGAGAAAATAGGATTTGGGCAACTAGCTGGTAAGGCCCTGTAAGGAAAGCCCTGAAAAAGGAGAGTCCGTACCTCTGGGAAGCAAGCGAAGGTCCTCCCGGACTTTAGTGAGTTCAAAAAGTGCAGGCGGGAAAAGGAAAAGGAAAAGAAAAACACCAGTTAAGAAGGTGCTCATACTCGCCGCGGGGAGCAGCTGGAGTCCTCCCTAACCCCTTTTTATTCCGAAAATTGACGGTGGAGTTTCCTTGGAGGAGAGGTCCATACTCTGTAAAGAGAAGCAGAGTCCTCCCAGACCCTTTTTGGATTGAAAACCATAGGTCGAGCAGCTTCACTAGGAAGCCCAAAATTCGTTGGGGCCCAGCGGAGACAAAGTGAATCCCTACATCGGGAATAGGGAAATACGGAAAGCTTTAGATTGAGGATCATGGTAGGCTCCCCACTGGAAGACTTGCTTGACGCCTGGGTCAGGAGGCAATTGCCTGTCCAGGCAGGTATGAAAAAGAAAAAGGTGGACTTCCGGTTTTGCATGGTAGCGACCGGTCGCGGGCTTGCAGATTTTCTGCACCCCTGTGTTTAATTTTACCCTGCCAGGGGACCCTAAATGGGTCTAAGTCGCCCCGGAGAGGCGACAAAGAAAGAAGGGTGCTCCAGCGATTCTGAAAAGGCAGCAGCCGTTCCATTCGACTTGGGGAAAGCCTTCTAACCCGACAGGAGAAAGGCTGGCCATATTGCATCCACCAGCCCAAGCTACTTGCAACTGAAGTCCAAAAGCACTAACCAGCACAGCTGTGAACAGCATGCTTGAAAGTGGGTGAGGAATTCGATCTTCTCTTTTCTATTTTACATTTAATTTCCTGGAAAAGATCCCCAAGAAGCAAAATACCTCCGAAAGGGAAGAAGGGGGATTTCCGCCCCACCCTTATACTAACGGAAGCGGCAAATTAATCTTTTAATGGAGGATCAAAATATATCAAAGTCAAATAAATATAAAACCTGAAACTTAAAACTTATGATTTAAAACTTAAATCTGGATAAATCTAAAATTGTTTTAATGGTTAAGACTCTCATTTTAAAGATAATTGTTCATTTTGGAAATTGAAAAACAAATAGTTGCTGACACCTAGTGGCAGATGAAGACTATGACAGCTATGACTTTAATATAACACTTGGCAAAATCTGGGGAAAACTAATCTGTGTCTTTGATCTTCAAAGCTTTAACAACAAAGATCAGCTGTGACAAAAAAAAGACAATAATCTGGACTGTAGACAAAGAGAGAATTATAAATTTTAGAAAAAAAAACCTTTTTTGAACTATTTGGGACTCTAAAGCTATTTACAGAGAAAAGAAAGGAAGGGGAAAACTCAAATTCTTCGCTACCACGGATCAGAGACATGTAGAAAGAACATATCAAGAAAACATAAATACTTCACAGGAGGAGATATATAGTATACTACAACTAATTCAAACAACAATGACTTTAAACCACAAAGAAATCCAAAACAACTTTGAAAATATAAATCAATCTATTTCCAAGTTAACTCTACAACAAAAAATTCCCAGAAAACAACAACAGAGAAGGAGCAGATAAAACAGATAAATGGATATAGAATTGAGAATTGAGAATAGAGACTTAAAGATGGAACTTAACAAATCAACATGATTTAATCCTAGTGGGGAAAAATTCACAAGAATTGGAAAAAACAACTTGTCCCTTAAGACTACAAAATAAATCTGAGGACAAGAAAACAGATCAGATAAAATGGACTGTAGGGATGTCAGGAACATGGGAGAGAAAGGAAATGATAAGAGAAGCGGAGAGAAAGAAAAAGAAAAAGATTTTCAACAAACATGGAAAGGCAGAAGTCCCGTACAAAAACGCTTCTCCTGATTTACTTTTTATATCTACAGCAACATTTACGAACATACGGAAAAACTTTTTGATTCAGCAAAATACATTGATTAACACAGTCACTGGGCAAAAGAAAAAGACTAAAGTGGAAACTAAGAAAATAGATGATGGGACAGATCCTGTAACATAAACAAAAGCATATGTTAGGGACTGCATCTCGGTTTGTTAGGGTGTTTCCTATAGAACCTTTTAATGAGTCTGTCAGATTTCACATCGCTAGACTTTACCCAAGTGGCTTCAGACAGCGAATATCCCTTCCATTGTACTAAGTACTGCAATTTCCCTTTAAAAATTCTAGAAACAAGAATATGCTTTACTTCATAGTGAGTCTGACCCGCCACCACGAGGGGTCCGGGTGCCTTCTTAGGATGAGGTCTTAAAGTGGAACCCCGGAAAGATTTCAGTAGGCTACAATGGAAGACAGGGTGAACTCTCCCTAAAAGTCTAGGGAGTTTTAATTCTACGGTGACCGGGTTAATGATCTTTATAATGGGGAAAGGCCCCAAGAATTTCGGTCCTAATTTCTTACTGGGTAATTTGAGGCGTAAATATTTCCCCAACTTGGAATGCTCTTTGAGGAGCCCTTTTTTTATTTGCCTGCTTTTTATAGGTCTTGGAAGTCTTTTTTAAAGCAGTCTTCATGGTTTTCCAAACTTCTTCCCATCCCCTCACCCATTGATCAAGTGTCTGAGAAGCGGAGGGCGCCTGGGGGTATTCAGGTATTGGGCTGAACTCTTTTCCTGTGGCTACTCTGAAAGGCATGAAGCTGGTGCTGCTGTGAACAGAGTTATTGTAAGCCACCTCTGTGAAAGGGAGGAGGTCGGTCCAGTTGGTTTGTTGGTAGGAAGCATAGCATCTGAGATATTGCTCCACCATTTTGTTAGCGGATTCCACGGCTCCATTAGTAGATGGATGAAAAGCAAATGATAACCTTTGAGATGATCCAATTAATTTAAGAAAGCTCCTCCAAAACTTAGCTGTGAACTGCACCCCCCTGTCCAAAATTTTTCTTTGAGGGGCGCCATGCAGCCGGTAGATATGTTTCAAGAACAATTTAGTCAGTCGTTGGGTAGATGGGAGCCCTTTGCAGGCGATGAAGTGAGCCTGCTTTGAAAACAGATCTACCACAGTTCAGATGACTGTATTTCCTCTACTTTCAAGTAGGTCTACTATACAATCCATAGCAATTTCTTCCGATGGTTGAGAAGGGTCTGCCACCGGCTGCAATAACCCAGGGGGTTTCCCTGGAATTCTTTTCATGGTGGCACATACAGTACAACTCCGGACATAATTTTCCACGTCCCATTTTAATCCCGGCCACCAGAATTGCCAGCGGATGAGATGTAGAGTTTTTAAATACCCGAAGTGTCCAGCCTGTTTTACGTCATGGCCGTGTCGGAGAGCGTCAAGACAGAGGGATTCTGGCAAATATAATTTTCCCTCCTTGTAAGCCAAACCATCCCTGCAAGTTAGGGAGATTTGATTGTCATTGAACCATTGATTGGTGAGCAGCTCTTGTTTTATTTTCTTTGCCCCAGGGTCATCAGGATTAGGGGCTCTGTGAGGCATGAGTTGAGCAGCTGTTTGTAGATTGGAGATAATTGCCTCATTAACCTTTTCGCGCTGGCTTTTGTCCTGGGGCAGCCTGGATAAAGCATCAGCTAGGAAGTTTTTCCCTCCCGGGATGTACTTTAGAGTGAAGTTAAAACAGTTAAAGTATTGTGCCCATCGCACTTGTTTTGGGGACAATTTGCGGGGAGTTTTCAGTGCTTCCAGATTTTTGTAATCAGTCCATACTTCAAAAGGCACCTTGCTCCCTTCTAGATAGTGCCTCCAGTTTAATAGAGACCAGCGGATTGCGAAAGCCTCCTTTTCCCACACAGCCCAGCTCCTCTCGCTCTCAGTGAATTTTTTTGAGGTGTAGGCGCAGAGCTGTAAGGTCCCACTTCGGTTTTTTTGCAGTAATACAGCTCTGATGGCTACGTCGCTGGTGTCGGCTTGAATTACAAAGGGCTCCCCTGGGCAGGAGTGCTTTAGGACCGGTTCAACAGCTGGAGCTGTTTGCGAGTCTTTGGGGGCTGCCATTCAATTACGGGTTTCACTTTGGTGGGGTCCATTTCAATGCCCTTGTTGGAAATTCTATAGCAAAGATAATCCAATCGGGTCTGGTGAAATTCACATTTTGACAGTTTGACGTAAAGCTTGGCATTCAATAATTTCTTTAACACTTCTCACACTGGTTTTACATGATCAGTCATATTTGTGCTTTATATCAGGATGTCATCAAGATACACCAGAACATCTTTGTATGAATAATTATATAGGACCTCATTAATCAGCTGCATGAATACGGCTGGGGCCCCTTGTAGTCCAAATTGCATGACTTTGAATTGATAGCGCCCGATGGGACAGTTGAAAGCAGTCTTCCACTCATCTCCCTCCTTTATCCTCACCCGGTAATATGCCTATCTCAGGTCTAATTTAGTGAAGACACTCCCCTTAGCCAGGTGGGTTAGTAAATCCTTCAGGAGGGGGAGGGGGTATTTATTTTCCACACTTACCGCGTTCAAATGCAGAGACGAAGAGACCCATCTTTTTTTCTTTAAACAACACAGGGGCTCCCACAACAGACTTGGAACATTCAATGAATCCCCTTGTGAGGTTTTTGTCCACGTATCACTGCATCTCCTCCATTTCGAAGGGGGACATAGCGCACATTCTCGGTCGTGGGAGTTTGGCTCCCAGCAACAGTTCGATGCAGCAATCATTGGGTCAGTGGGAAGGCAGGCCATCACATTATTTCTCACTAAATGCCTCCACTAGGTCCCGGTACTCGCTGGGGATGAGTGGCTCGCCTGGTGGTGGTGAGGCAGCCATGTGGTCATTGGGTGGGCTAAAGTTTCCTGTAATGTCCGTTTGGTCAATGGGGGGCTTGGGCCCTATAGGTAGCCTCACAGTTCTCATTCCCTTCTCCTACCAGATAAATGGCTTCCACTTGTCCAACCAGGCTAATCCTAGGATCACAGCCTCAGTCATTTTTGGAGCCACCAGGAAGTGAATGAACTCCCAGTGCTTACCTATTTCTAAGCATAGGGGCTCAGTTAATTGCGTGATTAAAGTCCCTCCCATCAGGGAGCCATCGGCTTGCTCAATCCTCACAGGTTTGGAGAGCAGCTTTGCTCGTATGCCCATTTTCATGGCAAATGGCAAGCTAATAATGCACCAGGAGCATCCAGAATTGACTAGCACTTTTAAATCTACCTGTGCCCCTGTCTTAGGGATTATGAGTTTGGCAAGTAGAGAGAAAGGTGGGATGTGTCGACTCACCATTGGGTCATTCTCTCCTTCGTCATCGCTGTTGTAAGCGAGTAGAGTGGTGGCGGGTCCAGCCTGAGTCCCGGCATTCTCCTGCATGGGGGACGTGACTTGGGCAATAGGTTCCTGTGTGATCCAGTTGGATTTCTCTCTCGTTGGCTGCTGGGCTGGTCTCTTTCTCACTGCTGGTCCTGGCCTACTCTGCTGTTGGGGGCAGGGGACTGGGCAGTTCGATGCCCACTTGATCGGTGGGCTTGCAGGTGGCCTGGGACTTTCAATAGCCACAGCATTGGACGTTTTGGAGGGGTGGTTGCCGTTTGAGTTGCTCTGACCTCAACTCGGCTTCAGGTGGGTGTGGTTTCTTATAGCGGGTGAGCTGAACATCTAGTCTTACCGCTGTCTGGTACCATTCTTGCAGCTGATCAGGTACTGCTCGATAGATACAGGCCTGAGAGAGGTGGTTTTCTAATCCCGCTTTGAAATGATGGACTAGGGATTGCTCAGGCCACCTCTCTATCTGACTGGCTATCTTGCGAAGCTCTCGTACATATTCCAGTGCAGGCCTGCTGGCTTGCTTTATCTTATTGATTTGTTCTTCTGCTTTGAGGGCAATGGAAGGGTCCTCGAACCTTGCTCTCAGTCCTAAGAGGAAGAGATGGCGGTCCTCCAATTTGGAGACTTGCTAATTATATAAATTGTTCAGCCATTCGGATGCCTGTCCATCTAAGCTGGACACAATCACATCGACCATAGCGGCTGGGTCCGGATAGAGATACGCACAGCGGTTCAAATGAGAGCGCACTTGGTTGAGGAAAAAAGTCAGCTTCTCTGGGTCCCCATCGAAGGTTGCTCTGAAAGGTGGTGCAATCAATGGTTGCTGGCCTCCCCACTGTGGCTGTTGCACCCCCGTCTGCTGCTGACCCTCCCCCTGGCAGCTGCTGCATCCCCAGTGGCTGCACGTTTGGGGGCTGTTGCCACCCCTCCGGCTCTTGCTGCATTTCCAGCGGCTGTGGCATCCTGAATTGCCGTAGGTCTCCCAATGGTTGCTGCCTGGGTGGGGTCTGTTGCCATCCCCCCTGCTTTCCCCTGCAGGGAGCTGTGGTATCCTTAGTTGCTGTAGGCCCCCCTGCGGTCCTGGAGGAGGTTTTTGCTGGATCCCCATTGCTTGTGGGCCCCTCAACGGTTGCTGTACATTCGGGGGTGGCAACCACCCCCACTGCTGCTGCTTTCCGCCTACCAGTTGCTGGTCTCCTGGCATCTGCATCACTCCAAGTTGTTGCAAGGCCTCCATCAGCTGCTGCATATTCAGGGGCTGCGACCTGCTGTTACGCCGGCAGAGACTGCTGGCCTCCCACCTGTGGGGGCTGCGGTTTCCCCCATTGCTGTATGGGGCTCAGGCTGGGTGGTAGATAACACGTCGGTCCAGGGATTGGCTGTCCCAGCGATGGCTCGGGCTCTTATCTTGTTGGTGGCGATCTGGGCTTTGGGAGGGACGATGGCTGGAGCTGTCCCTCTCTGCGGAGCCGGAGGCCCTGGTAGGGGGCTTCGAGGACAGGAGGGATGCCTGATCTGCAAAAGAGGGGCTGGGGGCTGCCTCGTTGATCAACCTGATCGCTGGTATATGGGGAATGGGAAGGTGGCTCTCCGCTTCTCATCTCTAGCTCCTCGAACCTTTCCACCAACTTCTCCACTGAATGACTACGAGCTTTGGACAGATACTTCCACTCACCCGAGTCCTCAGCGGCAGACGATTTTGTAGTTCTCCACCGGTCTGGGGAACTTGACATGCAGGAATCCCTTTGTGGTAGCTCAACCTCGTCTGCCTTTGAAGCACTTGAGGGTGGCAGGGCCGTCTCGAGGCGTCTGGAGTCTCCGCTGGGCTGGGCCCATTCCGATGACCAGATCAGCTGTCCTTGTGGCTTGGGCTTTGCTCCCAACTGGGAGGCCTGAAAAAGCTCCTTCTCCACCGGCGCGCTGGCTGTCGCTCCCTCCACTGGGGTAGCAGCTGCTGCCGGGGTGCTGGTTTCAGATGTTCTCTCTTTCTCCATGCTGAGATCTTCCCCGAATCTTTGTCAGCTTATCCCTCGATTCTAGGGACAGCGACTGGGGCTCGGGACCTCTAGATAGTTAGGAAAAAGTTGGAAGTTTTGGCTTAATGTCATGGTTCTGACAGATGAAACTCTTCAAAGAACTTCGAGGCATTGTTTACTTTAAAGAATCTTTATTTGAGAAGCAAAGCATCGGCACTAACACAGTCGAAGCCAAAAATTGAATTCCCCTCCCCTGAGCACAATTCCCTCCTCCAATTAACAATCATAAATCACATTCTCCAATTAGTTTGAAATGCAGGCTTTCCCTCCCATTCTCTAACACAATTCTTATCATCTCTTATTTCAATAACCTTGGTTCACACACTAGATCCAGTATTGTTATGTCTAGCTAAACTCTCATGCACATTCCTCCACCCAGCATCATCTAACTCTAACTCTAAGAGTAAAACATAAGAAGAAAATGGTTGTATCTCCAACTGTTGTCAGAGCAAAACATCTGATGTTAGCAGCATTGACAAATCAATTGTGATTGTTTTACAAATGTAACTCAGACAACACACTGTTCAATTAAGTGATTTATGGTTTTTTTAAAAAAATCGATAAAATATATTACAAAAAAAAGAAAGAAAAACGTGAAAGATTTGTGTAAAAAATTGGGCTTTGCTCAGGGCTTTGCTGGGAAACCAATTCGGCTAAATAAAGGTACTTAAAAGGAAATTAAAATGTAGGAATAGTGATTTTCTTTCTCTTTCTCTCTCTCTTTCTTTGCAACCATGTGTTATGTTTAAGATTTGTGCCTTCCCTAATTAGAGTTAACTGAGATTTATGGTGGGAATGACCAGGATGTGTAAAACTAAGGATTCTGTTTCCCTTTTCTGTTCTCTTTTCCTTGTCTTTCTGTGTGTATGTGTGTCAAAGTCTTTGTGTGTGAGGTAAATGTGACTGTTAATTGTCTCTAATCCAAAGAGAAAAGAATTTAAAATTCTGCTAGAAATTCTGCTTAAAATAAGCCACCAAAAGGAAAATACCCTCACTCTGTTTATCTGGCCAACAAATAGAGTGAAGATGTTGTTGTTGTTGCTTTCTTTCACTCTCTGTACTTTTAAAAGCAGCCAAAAGTTATCAGGAGGGAATGTTTTAAGTTCATCTGCTGGAAAAGTTTCACTCGTGCATTTTCTGTATGTGTTGTAAGTGGGTTTTATCTGTCTATCCTTTTCCTGAAACATGAGCTGTGTCGAGCTACCTGAGCTCAAGTTTGCTTGTGTAGGGAAATAGTCTTCTTTTTCTTAAGTTACTTTTCTTACCATCTCACTAATCAGTGAAACTACTATGGAACTAATCCTGGAGCATATAAGCATTTTTCAATCTCTCAATGTGGTCTATTTTAGAATAAATATAAAAGGTAGACTTTCCTGTCCCTGGCAAATGGCACACCTTAAAATATTAGGCTTTTAAAATTGTTTGGAGCTTTCAGCATTCTCAAGCTGCCCAGCATTTTCAAGTTGCAAGTCCTTAAGTCCTCTTTAACATATTGCAAATATTCAATTTCAGAAGTGAGACCTTTCATTTTTTGTTCTCTTACCAGACTCCAGCCTTTCTTTTGTCCTCATCTGTGGTTTCCCCGTTTTGTTGTGACTGGTCTTATCTGTTTCTTTAACAACTGCAGTATTAATGCCTTTTCAAACTCTGCCTGAAAGCTACCCCCCCCCCATCTACTTCTCCATGTCTTATCTTCTGTTCTTCATGCCTTTGTGTGATCACCAAAGCCTTTCTTTCTTATTTTTCCTTCTTTCCTTCCTATATACTGTATTTTCTCCCTCTCTTTCTTTTTCTTTCCCTTTTTCTCTAATTCTCTTCTCACTTTCTCTTCTGTTCTCTCCTTTCCTTCCTTCCTTCCTTCCTTCCTTCCTTCCTTCCTTCCTTCTTACTCACTTTTCCTTCTCTTCTTCTGACTTTCCCTTCTCGTCTTCCTTCCCTCCTTCCCTCCTTCGCTCTTTCCTTCTTTCCTTCCTCCCTCCTTTTTTATTCTTTCCTTCCTTCCTTCCTTCCTTCCTTCCTTCCTTCCTTCCTTCCTTCCTTCCTTCCTTCCTTCCTGTAAGGTCATTCTTGCGGACCTGGAGCCCACATCCCTACCTGTGACACGTACATGACTGCTAACTGACCCAACTTATACATTCCATGAGAATAAAACCTGGGTCTGTGTTGGCCTCCTGGGGAGTTCAGCTTTTGAAATCCATTGCTCAACAAGCTGGGGCTTATTTAAGGTAAACAAAGCCGAGTGAGTCTGTGCAGTTGCTTAAGTAAATGATCTTTTTGAAGTTAGCGCTTAGTCATATTCGAGATGATGAGAACTGCTTCAAAAGACCTGAACGGACTTTGCTATGGGCATTTTCAAGACAGGGAGTCCTCGACTTACACCAATTCATTTAGTGACCATTTAAAGTTTCACTGAAAAAAGTAACTTATGACCATTTTTCACACTTACGATCGTCACATGATCAAAATTCAGACGCTTGGCCACTGACTCATACTTATGACCTTTGCGGTGTCCCAGAGTCACGTGATCCCCTTTTGTGACAAGCAAAGTCAAATGTGGAAGCCAGATTCACTTAACAGCCATATGACTAACTTAACAACTGCTGTGATTCACTTAATAACGGTGGGAAGAAAGTTCGTAAGATGGGGCAAAACTCACTTTAAAATGGTCTTGCTTAGTAATGGAGATTTGGGACTCAATTTTGGTCATAAGTTGGAAAATCAAAAGGCAAACCGACCATTTAATTTTTTCTGTTCCACTGGGCTATTCACATGTCAAAAGCCAGATGTCATGGTTCCGACAGATGAAACTGTAAAGCCATCGAAACTCATCCAACTGTTAATGAAATTTACTCTGTTTTTTATCACAAAGTTTTATTATGTGTGTAGGTATGTATGTATTTTTAGCAAAGGCTGAAGTTTTGTAAGGCAGAGCGATTTTCCTTCCTAATAGAACGAGCTTTCTCTGTACCTGTGAAAGTTACTCCTACAGAATGCAACAGGGGGAAAAAGAAATAAAGGCAACGAAAGGAAACTGTTCAATTAGTTATTTAACACTGACATCGGATAATTAATAATTATTAAAACTAAAAGATTCATAAAACAAAATTCATAAAACCAGTTTAATTTATAGTTAATTAATTTAGTTTATTAATTTCATTTTGATTAAATAAATTCTTTAGTTACTTAAATAATTAAGATTAAATTAAATTTAGTTTAATAAAATTTTAATTTAATTAAATTAAAATGAAAAATGAAATTAAAATCTAAATCTTCTCTATATATATATTGCAAAACGGTTGTAAGATGCGTGGACATTTGCATGCTCAGCTGATGGGGAACAACAGATAGAAAATATTGTCTAGACTCTTCTCCCCCTCCAAGTATTTTTCATAAATACTTTCTTTTTTGCAAAAAAACCCCAAAAACCCAGAGATTTCCTAAGCTCCTTCTGTGGGTTGCCTCCACCTTTAAATTGCTTTTGGAAAGAGATAATCTTTCAGGTTTAAGATAATCGCTTAGGCATCACCTGACTTTCACTTTCTCCAATCTGTTAATTATTCCACTTTATTGAGGATGTGAGAGGAACCTTACTATAAAATAAATAAAATGCATCCCTCTGTTGTGGCTGTGGCCTCTTCTCTTCCGCAACTGTAATAAATGTCTTAGCCTGCAAACTTCTGAATGCTCGGAAATGTGCTGCTTAAAAATCCTTGGGTTCTGGAGTCCAGAATAAATATATATATATATAAAATAAAATCGATATGCTAAACTCAGCGCTCAGATTCGTCAGAGAGGCAGTGAGCCACGGAAAGCCAGAAAGAGATTGTGTGAAGGAGGCTTTGTTGGCTACACAGCCATCACACCATACTTTGAAGAGAGGAGGGCTCTTTTCCTTTCACGTTCGGCCACAAAATTTCTCAGCTTGGTGGTGGAGAAGGTCACCGTGGCTTGTTGGTGTTCGTCCAAGCCGGTCTCCTGCAGCCACGAAGACTGAAGACATTCTGTGGCTGATGGTCTTCTCCTGGAAGGAAACAGAACATTGAGGTCGAAGCCCTATCAGAGAAGCCAAGTAGGGAAAACCATAATCATTCTTGTTTTTTTTCCAAAAAGGAGGAGGAAGAGGAGGAGGAGGAGGAGGAGGAGAAGCTTTCAAGGTCTATGAGAAGAAAAAGCAGAGGTGAATTATCTAGAGAGGATTCTCCATCCTAGACAGCTAGTGATGGGAGAGAAGAGGGACTCTCTTTAATAGCATAACAGAATTGGAAGGAACCTTGGAGGTCTTCTAGTCCAACCTCCTGCTCAAGCAGGAAGCCCTATTTCTTAAAAACCTCCAGTGATGGAGCAGCCACAACTTCTACAGGCAAGCTGTTCCACTGATTAATTGTCCTCACTGTCAGGGAATTCCTCCTTAATCCCAGGTTTGTTCTCTCCTTGATGAGTTTCCATTGGTTATTTCTTCTCCTGCCCTCAGGTGCTTTGGAGAAGAGGTTGATCCCCCCCCCCATTCTTTGTGGCAGCCCCTCAAATATTGGCCTATCTTTAAACAGCTGTTTTGGTTAATGTTTCTTTGAAGCACAAAGGTTGTTTCTGATAAATATCAGTACGGACCTCCCAGAGGCAAAGTCGGTGCAGAAACCCTGGACTTGAACAAGCTGAAAGCTCACTATAATATGACCAACACACCTCTTGAATACACGCAGTCCTCAGCTTGCAACCATTCATTTAGTGACCGTTCTATGTTACAAAAAATGATTTATGAACAGTTTCCCACACTTAGGACCGTCGCAGCATCGATCCCCATGGTCACGTGATCAAAATTCAGATGCTTGGCAACTGACTCATATTTATGATGGTCGTAGTGTCTTGGGGGGGTCACATGACCCCCTTTTGTGACCTCCTGTCAAGCAAAGTCCATGGGGAAACCAGATTCATTTCACAACCGTGTTACTAAATTAACTACTGCAGTGATTCACCTAACAACTGTGGCAAGAAAGGTCATAAAATGGGGCAAAGCTCATTTAACAAATGTCTCGCTTAGCAACAAAAAGTTTGGGCTCAGTTGTGGTCGTAAGTCGAGGACTACCCGAACTTAACTCAGATGATCTGGGACAGAAAAAAAATATGTATCTGCAACGTGGAAGAGGAACCCCTTGAGGAGCAAACGGATCTTCTCACCATGGATTCAAGGAAAGCGTGCTTTGGAGAAAGTTGATGGCTCCCCCCGAAAGGCCGGCGTAATATTTGTCGAGTCGGGTTTTGTCTCGCTTGATCAGCCTTCCGAAGTCACAGGCAGCCTCGGAGCTGATGGGATATTCGGCACTCAGCCTGGAAACAGGAGAGAAAGGATGAATTATTTATTTGGTTGACAGAATACCATATTTGTGGCTCGGAGTTCAAATGGGGGGGGGTCCTGGCTGGTCTCTGAGCTTGGTTGGTTTCTGGCAGACGTTTCATGATCCAACAATGTACCATCTGGCTGGATGACTTTAGGCTAATCCCTTCCTCTCAGCCCAACCCACCTCACAGGATTGTTGTGGGGAAAAATAGGAGGAGGTAGGTATATTGGATATGTTCATTGCCTGGAGTTATTTGTAAAAATAACAAATGTGGGATACAAATAATAAAATAAAGTGAAAGAAAATAAAGCAAAGTAAACTGTAAAGTAAACTGTAAAGTAAACTGTAAAGTAAACTGTAAAGTAAACTGTAAAGTAAACTGTAAAGTAAACTGTAAAGTAAACTGTAAAGTAAAATAAAATAAGATAAAATTAAAATAAAATAAAATGAGGCAGCAATCAGTCCCAGTTCCTGCCTCTGCCACCTTTTCAGAAACCATCGCTGCGAAGGCTTTGATAATATCTAATTAAAAGTCATGCCCATGAAGTTGCATTTCTCCAGATATTTCAGAAATCATATTAGTAAGGAGAACAGAGGCAGCCTAATTACGGGTCACGTTTCCTCCGCCTCTGCCCGCCTTTGCACAACATTGTGGATCGCCTCTGCTTTAATTACTCAATAGGTAGCCTGCTTTTCATTCAGGCACCTGTGATGGCACGTGTGGCATTCCCTAGTCCTATTTTTTCCCATTATAAAAACCCCAGAAGTGGCAGAGATCAATCCCAAGTCACCCAAGCAGTTGAAGGGGAACTGGAACCTGCAAGTCCCCCATTCCTATTTCAAGACCTTCACCACAAGAAGGGGGAATGGCCCCAGGTCCTCTCAGAAGCTTCCTTGGCTGGCGCAGGACAGAACCGTGGTCCCCCCCTCTTAGCCCAGCATCTTCTCCACTGCACCTGAGATTTGGGGAAAGATGCTGGTTTGTAAATAAACAGCTTTGCAGGTTCTCTGTTCTAGGAAAAGTTAAGAGAACACAGTTCGAGCAGATGTGCCTTTTACAGCTCCAGGCAATCCTGCTGGATTGGGGACCCCAGTGGAAAGGGCCCACCTGAAAAATGAACGTGTGTGTGTGTGTGTGTGTGTGTGTGTGTGGACGTGCCTTCCAGTTAGTTTTGGACTCCTGGACTAATCCCTGCAATTTTCTGGGCAACATTTTTTTCAGAAGTGGTTTGCCATTGCCAGCTTCCCAAGGATGAGAGAGAGTGGCTGGCTCAAGGTCACACAGTTGGTTTCATACTTGAGGTGGGACTAGAACTCACCTGCTCCTGATGGTCTTAAATTGCACATAGTGAGCCCTAGGACTACCACTCTGAGTCCACCAGTGCAACATATTCAGGGCTTGGGTTTGGAGATCTCTTTCCTGCTACCTCCTCAGTGAGGGCATATGAATTGCAAATCACCTGAGGGAGCCTGGATCCCTCCCCCTTGGAATTTTCAGCAAGTTGTGCATGCAAAGCTTTGGTGCCACAGAGCAAAAATCAGCCTGGGGAGCTTAATCAATGTGATTATGAATGGTGTGTGTGAATGTGTGTGTATGCAGCTACTAATACAAAACAGGCAATACAAACATGCTGGACAAATTTTCCTCCCACCAGACAGAAGTCCAGTACTTGCTGTGCCAACTATTCCCAAATGCCACCACTCCATAAATACATTCAACTGCTTAATTACAACACAAATGTTGTACTTACAATCAGTTTCTGCCCTTCCCCCATAGTCTTCCCCTGTTGTCTTCTGAGGTTTCACATGGGGGCCAATGGCTCCAGGACTCCTTCCTTCCTCTGCAGCTTTCACAGGCATCTGGGGGAATGGTAGGATTTGGGAAGATCTGTTCCACTCTGGTTGCATGGTGGCTTTTAGTAGATGGCTGGATTCAAATGCAATTTCCTGGTTCAAATGGATGGAGGCAGCATCTGGGTCAGTGTGCTCTGCTTCCAAAGGTTGTGGGGGTCGTCTATGCAGGGGTTGAAAGATACGAGAACAAGGCTCCCTCCCCCCTTTCTGGGTGGACTCTCCCAGGAGAGGCAGACAAAGGCATGGAGAACAGAGGATAAGAAAAGAAGAAGTAGAATGGGGGGGTAGCTTGCAGACAGAGTGTGAAAAGGTGTTCCCTAATTGGGTCATGAAACGTCTGCAAGAAAACCACTCAGCTCAGAGAGCACCAAGGACCTCTCATTTCAACCCTGAGCTACAAATATTCTCCTGTATCAAAACCAATTGTGTTGGTTAAGATTGTCAGAGACAGCCTGAAGCCTTGTGATGTATGTGAGTTATAGTGAGCAATTGTGCTTCACGTGCTCTGTTATTACCTGGTCTTGAGAGACAAATACACATATGGATTTGTCGTTTCCATCTTTCAAGCATTATTTGGTTGTTTATTTGAATCTCCTTCAGGTGAGATGGTTATCTGTAGGAAAGTAGAGGGTGGCCACGAGGACTTGAGAAAGTATGATGACCTTGTCTACTGTGAGTTGTCACACGCTAATGATCCTTCATTAATCCTTCCTGGAAATCAATGTGACCTTGTTGATTGGTCTACTGATCTCTTTGGGTATGAAGATCAGCTCCCAAATGCCTGTTAATTTCACCAGTGCTCTACTTAATGGGTCAGAACAAATAAAACCACAAATAGAGATTGTCCGTAGATCATTTATCTCAACCTTGGGACCATTAAAATGGGTGGACTTCAACTCCCAGAATTCCCCAGCCAGCTAGGGTGGCTTCTTTACCATACCTACAAAACAATAAAAAGCAGAGCAGTTCCCAAAGTAATTACAGTACAGCTCCAGGAAAACAAAAACAAACGGTCCTGCCGACTGCAAAAATCTTGCTTGGCCATGTGACCAGGCACAAAAAACAAACACCGCCACTTCCGGCTTCTCGTAGGCCCGAACCAGCCCAGACAAGTCAGAGAGTTAAAATGGCCACCGCAGCAGCCGAGACTGAATCCAAGTCCCATGGCTACAGAGGCCTGTTTTTGATCGCAATTTTGAATTTCTAATGCAAGTACCCTTTCTGAATAACCTCGTTTTTGTGAAATCTCGCTAAATAAATTCTCGTATCTGGGGGATTACCTGTACTTCTGAGGGGGGTCCGTTGTAACTTTGAACTGGTCATAAGTCGAGGACTACCTATATTTGTTGCTTTTCCAGGAATTTACACAAGGTGGTATGAGGGTGGGGTGTGAATACCAGCTCCAGTGTTGGAGCATTCACGGCTTCTGGTGGCAAGCAGTTCCACTGGTTAATTGTCCTCACTGTCAGGAAATTTCTCCTTAATTCCAGGTTGCTTCTCTCCTTGATTAGTTTCCATCTGTTGTTTCATGTCTTGCCTTCAGGTGCAGCTCTTGTGTCCATTACAGGATTGTGGACCACAGGTACCTGGTACAACCAATTAAACCCAAAATTTATGTTGCTGAGAAATTTGTTAAGTGAGTTTTGCCCCATTTTAAGACCTTTCCTGCCACAGTTGTAAAGTGAATCACTGCAGTTAAGCTGGCTTCCCCCTTGGCTTTGCTTGGCAGAAGGTCGCAAAAGGGGATCACGTGACCCTGGGACACTGTGACCGTCATATAGGTTTTAAGGCCTATATTGGATTCTGTGGGGTGCATCTTAAAGGGCGCACCCCAAAAACATAGAGACCAGGTTAACTTTGAGGAGGTCAAAGCTTTTTACAGGGTGAGAGTTTCCCAGGAAATTGTTGGGAGGAACTCCCCTTTTTGGGGTCTTCAAGCCGGGATTTCCGCAATCAGAGCTTGAAGAACAAATAGAACGAGAAGCCAGCACCGGAAAGAGAGGTTTAATCGTGGAGATCAAAGTTGAGTGACAATTCAGCATGAATCCCCAGCTAGCTAGGAAAAGTAGTCCCCAAGCGTGAGTTTCTATACCTTTTCTTGGTTTTCAAAACTGTCATTTCTGATTTGTGGAGCAGTGTCTATTGACGGGCAAATTTATCAGATATTGCTCGTGGTGGGGGGGAAGGTTAATCCCTGCCCCAGGGGAGGATCTGATGCGTTTCTATTTGTTATCTATTTGTTATTATTATGTTCTTTTTGTGTCCTTGTTTTAATCCTGTCAGCCTTAATTCTTGATAGCCGGTCTCGCATTCCGGCGGT
>JALGBA010002739.1:0-70010 GCA_023970755.1 Azemiops feae | reverse complement strand
AAAAAAGCACCAATAGACATTTGCAGCAAATGCTCCCAGAGGTATCTTTGAAAGATGTGAATAACCTTTTATTCTCTGTCTCCCTCCTCACACCAATTCCTTCTCTCCTCCTCCTCCTCCTCCTCCTCCTCCTCCTCCTCCTCCCAGTTTCCTAATTCTTTTTTTGGTAGCTGTTTTTCCAGTATTCTCTTCCTAACAACTTCCTTGTTGCAGCTATCTGAATAAATATCTGTAGGTTTCTCTCACCTCCCCACCTCTCTTTGTGTGTGTGTGTATGTGTGTGTGTGTAGGGAGGAATGTACTGCAAGAGGGAAGCAAGAGAGTGAAGAGCAACCCTCCTCATACCTTCCAGATATTTCTTATTCTACATTGTGCAATACTTCTGAAAAAAGGACCGAGGTCTCAATCAGCAATGTTGTATGTATTGTTGAAAATGGACTTGGGAAAAATCGGCAAAAGGGAGAAATGAGATTCTCTAAGCTGTGTTGAGGTAGATACACACATCCCAGCCCCCATGAAATTTCAAATCACATCTTGGCAAGAGCAGATTGAGACCTTCCAGGCCTTCTGAAAATTCACAGTTGTCCAATCTACTCAGCAGTTTGCCCTCAAGGAATCGGCAGCCTAAGTGGAAGCTGGCCAGCTTTGTAAAATTAGAATAATTGGGATTTTCTTTGTTATTGTTTGTTTCAGCTGTTGAAGGAAAAGTCTTCATCATGGTTCAGTCCAAGCCGGGAATAAACAACATGGCGACTGCTTTAGAAAGAAGGTTGCAGTTTATTGAAAAGGAGAGCCAGACAGGAAAATGGCTCTGGAAGAAAAGAGAGAGAGCACATGTAGGGAGTGGGTTTTTATACCCTCTGGAGTCTTTTGTTTGGAGTTGTTCCTGTGGCATGAATTTTGACCTGAGTCTGAGTGTGCCCTTTGGCATCTGTGGGTTAACCCTATTATGTTCTGTCTTAGAGTTTGGGTGGGTTATGTAGATTTTAGGTGTCTTTGTCTTCCTAAGCTTCTAGCTGGGGGCCTCCAACCTTCCTGGATTATTTACATCTGCATTTCTACAGAGCTGGTTTCTGCTTGGGGGAGGGAGACTTGGGGCTATTAAAAAAAACTGGGCATGCTTTCCTGCCTCTTTAATATTTCCTTCTCTGGGGGGGGGGGCTGACTTCCCACACAGCCTTACATCATGGTAACATGCCTGATGTTACTGCAACCAGGAGCCAATTCAGGATTTGTATAAACCTAAGGTTTAGGTAACCCAAATATGCTTTTTTCACGAGGCAACTGGACTTTGTTGTTTTTCTTTGAAGACGTTTTGCTTCTCATCCAAAAAGCTTCTTCAGCTCTAGCTTAGGTCTTTCTGGCAGTATTCTTGACCTAGAAGAGGGTGTGTGCAGCCTCTCAGGTCTCTCTCTTTCAGTACTTGGCTTTTGTAGGCAGCTTTTGCAAAATGAAAATTCTACACTATTAGGAGAATGAGGCTCTTGAAAGAGTTTACTTTCTAAGTAATAGCTGTTCTTGCCAGCAAGGTAGGATTTTTAAAGAGAACGATTTAACAAAGAGTGTGTCCCAAGGCATGTGCATAGTACGTTTCCTGTGTAAAAGTTAACTCTCTTTCTAATGTGTCATTGACACTTGGGTTTTTTGCTGCTTTCATCAAAATGACAATAGCAGTGTCATGTCCCATGCTGAAAATTCTGCCTCTCTGGGATATTGTGGTGCATGTAGGAAAAAAGTCAGGAGTTGTGGGATGATGCTACGATACTGCAACCCAGCTTGCATCACTTCGACTCTCTTTTCTCTCCTTGTAGACATGTAATTCCCTTGGCAGTGATAGGGAAAGAATTCACCTTTGACTCCTTTCAAGGTGTTTTTTCAGCTTTCAACCACAGTCTAACCTGTGCTCTGGGACTTCAAGTGAATGAGCTAAGCCCAGTTCAGTTTGGTTTCTTAGTCCAGATCAGGTCAGCCAAATGCAGTCACACCTGCAGAGGTTTTGTTTTTTTTAGCTAAGTTTTGCTAGAAGGCAGAGTCTCTCCTTGTGAACAGCTAATGCAAGCTAATGCAAGGTATCCACAGGGTATGATAAAAAGTCAAGATGGCATGACTGAAACTCTACCTGTTTTTTTATATAACTCTCACATAAAAAGTGGGTGGAGTTTCAATTGCATTGTTATGGTTGCCATCTTTACTTTTTTTGACCGCAGCCTCTGGACATCCCTGAATCAATGACTTCTGCCTATGTGTGTACCCTGGCAGTTGGAACTGAGTGACCACTGAATCCTTCTGGGGAAGTTAGATTTGTGGAAGAAAGGATGAGAATCACACCAAGAACCCCCAAAAAGCTTAAATAAGCATATGAAAAAGTCTCTTAGCTAATGATGGTGAGAGGAGAGATAGACTGGACAACAAGAAATGATTTAATATACAATTAAGGAATGTGTGCATGTATGAGTTTCTGTGACTTTGCCTGTGTAGCAGTATATAATTGTACACATGCACTTACAAAGAGACCACAAATACAGTTTAATATATATTCAAGTTGCAATTAGATTGAATTAGAATGAAGTGAAATGTTGAAGTGTTTCTTCCTGTGGTTTTTAAATTGTGTTTACATTTTTGTTGGTGATAAATGCTAGTACCACACATATAATGAAGACAGCCACTTGATAGCTAATGGTAGGTGCAGAAGATCCTGTGCCTATTATACGTATTCAACTGCTTTCCTGTCAGGTTTACTTTGGGAGCATGTTCAAATTCACTGCACGCCAAGCTTTCAGAATGCTCAGGACTAGCATGTGACCCCTTCCTGCAGACAGCTTACAAGTGGAGCTCCCACGATAGACTTGGTTCAGGTTGTGGAGTCTTACAAACACAATGCTCCAGCTCTTAGAATTCCTGTGAACCAATCCCAGATATTGTCCCCTACAAGGAATAAGTTATAGTGTGTGAAATATACTACTGTTTGTGTGTGTGTGTGTGCATTTGAGTTAATGTTGACTTCTGGCAATTGCCTGGACAAATCATTGCAGTTTTTTTGGCAAGAGTTTGGAGGTGGTTTGCCATTGACTTCTTCTTTTTTCCAGGGCTGAGGAGAGAGTGTGATTGGCCCAAGATCACCCAGCTGGCTTTGTGCACAAGACGGGAATAGAACTCATAGTCTCCCAGATTCTAGCCTAGTGCCTTCACCACTATATCAAGCATGCTCTCCTGTTTTATTTAGCTCTCAAAACCGCATTCTCCATTTAAGAAATTCCATAGAGATGGAAAAGACAAGCAAAACATCTATGGGAGCAGGCTCTATGTATACTTGGTTGGGGGCATTTTTTCTTTGTAAAAATACAAGTAGAGGACTTACAACACAGTGGTCTAGAAAATCAAGCATTGGGTATGAAGAAAGGAAAGCTATCTTCCTAACTGCATGATTGAAGTTCAGGGTTGCATAAACATTTTCAAGAAAAGGGACACATTGAGATTTTGAGTGTTTGTTTTGGGGACCACTGTCCCAAAGTAGGTGGGAGTTAAAAAAAGGAAACTGATGGGTGAGAATAAAGTAGCATTATTTCATTTAAATGTAGTAATGAATTAATTATGCATAGTAGTATATAATAATAATATAATTATTTCCCGTGCATTTAATAATTTCCCTTTTTTCATGTTAAAAGTTTAAATTTGCAGCAATATTTGGAGGAGTTCTAGGACCTGCATTTAAAGTTTGGAGGGGGAGGAAACCTAAGTATCATATACTTCTTCTAGAACAGGGGTCCCCAACCCCCAGTCTGTGGACCAGTACTTGGCCATGGCATGACAGCAACCAGTCTGCACAAACAAGCAAAGCTCAATCCATGGGATGCAGGCAGTATTCAAAACCACACCCCCTCTGGTCCGTGGAAAAAGCTCTCTCCATGGCACCAGTCCCTGGTGCCCAAAAGGTTGGGGACCTCTGCTCTAGAAGTTGATTGGGCAATTAAACTGAGGGCTCATAAATGGAAGAATTTCCATATTTTAATAATCCACTATCTTATATGGGTTATTCAAATTCTCAATTTATAAAAAAAACCACTACTACTAAAATTAATATGATTCACCAAAGAGACAAAATAAAAATTATTTAAAAATCGCTTTGCTTCCATTACAAAATTCTCAGAATATAATGCTGTATGTCCTTCCCATTTTAGCAATTAATTACTTTAAGGGAAAGAACTAATCGCTCTTTTAGGTAAATATAATAGATCTAGTTCTTCCTTAGGCACAAAGCCAGTTGGGGGACCTTAGAACAATCACTCTCTCTGAGCCCAAGGAAGAAGGCTGATGGCAAACCACTTCCAAAATTGTGCCAAGAAAACTGTAGGGCTAGTCCAGGCAATCTCCAGGAGTTAGCACTGATTGAAAGGCACACACACATACACACAAAGTATATCAAGCAACTATCCTGATCTGATTCTTCTAGATATGTTATATGATAACTCCCATGATCTGTAGTCATATGATCAGCCTAATGTTGGCTGAATTGATAGGAATTAAAATCCTAGCAGGCATTCGGGTTGGAAAAAGATAAATCAGGTAACTATATTGAGGACCCAGCTGCCGGGGACAACAACTCTGTTCTTGGCTTCTCCCCAAAGCACCTGACCCCATCATCCATATCTTTAGACAGATGTTTTCCCAGTGACATAGCCCTTATAGATGCATGAACTGCCAGTTTCCTATTTTTTCCTTCTTTCTGTGACACCCACTTCCCAAAGTGTGGTGTGTGGGGACTTTAGATTTCTGCTACCAAAAAAGGAACAGAATTAGGATTAGCATCACAGATGGCGATAAATGTGATTAATTTGGCAGGAATTCATTTGCTTTTATTTTTTATTATTTACTTTACTGGGATCATGCTATGTCCTGGCCTAATTTGTCCAGCTCTGGCATTGAATAGGCTCAATTGTTATAATAATCAAAGGGGAGGCAGGTGAATACAATGGTCCCAAAATTGTTTATCTCTCTCCTTCTCTCTCTTTAAATTATTTTATGATGGGGCTAAGAGGGCTTTCTGAATGATTTATAGTCAAGTGTGATTTAATTAGGAGCATGCTAAAGGATTGATCTACCTCTTACTTTCTCTGAGGGTTAATTCTAGTGTTTTACTGGGCATAGCACAACTTCCCTTTACTGATGCTGTGCAGAGATGTTGGATTGCACTGTTCATCATCCCTAGACAACATGGCTGTTGGAGTTCTCCAACACACTGGGGGACAGTAGGCAGAGAAATCTAGTGAACCATTTGTTGTTGATGAGGTGAATCTTCACATGGTATATATCAAATCAAACTGGACCAGATTTTAGTGGGAAAAGTTTGCAGACTAGAGGCTCATCTTTCTGGAGAGTCTGAACTTTTGGGATCTCTTTTTCTCAAAGCCAGATAAGAAATTGTGCTAAGGAATGATTCCTCCCTCCCAATTTTGGCTTCAAATATTCTACGAACCCATTGTGAGCTTAGCCAACTGAGGATTATTCGGTAAATCATAGTTGAACAAACTTGAAAAGAATATCTTTTCCTTTATTTTTTTGGAAGCATTGATTTTATTATTTATTTTAACTAAGTGGTGTCTCTTAAGCCTGTCTCGTGTCTTTTGAAGTTAACAATGTCAAGGATAAAGTCTAGGAGATTTAATGAACCAATCTGTGCAGGTGAAATCAGGAGGTACAGGTGAATTCAAGGGGGAAAAGTGGAAATGAAGGTTTATGAATTCTAATATCAGAGAAATACTAGAAATTTTTTATAATCACAGCTTCCCTGGGTAGACTTCCATTTCAACTATTTTGCTTTAACAAAAGGAAAATTTCAGGAAACTGAAATTTAATATCCACTGAGCTGGTATATGTAGATCTCGATATTCTGGAAAACTCAGGGAACTTAAGTAGAGCTGGTGGTTCAGTTTTTTGGGTTGGATGCTCTTGAATCAAATAATAGTAATGATCAGTGCCGGAACTCACACACGTCATACAACCCACCTTGCCTACCCTACAAGGTTCCATCCAAAAAAGGTGCCGGAACTCCGTTCTGGGCGTTCTATGAGAAAAAAAGCCCTGGTGATGATACATTCTGATTCATAGGAATGAGATAGAAGTGTCTCAAGAAAACAAAGAGTAAAAAACGCAGTGCTGCTTATTCCAGCATATAAACCTTTACTAGTCAGAGTGAAACCTACAGTAAAGCAGGTGAGGATTTGGACAGAGGGTGCTATAGAAGCATTACAAGACTGCTTTGAATGTACAGATTGGGGCATGTTTAAGGAAGCAGCTACTGATAACCAACATACAAATGTTGAGGAGTATGCCACCACGGTGTCTGCATATATCCAAAAGTGCATAGAAGATGTCTGTGTCCTGAGAAGCTTTGTTGTGAGGGCGAATGAAAAACCGTGGCTGACTTATGAGGTCCGCAAGATGCTGAAAGCACGGAATGTGGCTTTTAAATCTGGGGACATGCTGGCACTTAGAACAGCCAGAGCAAATCTGAAAAGTGCCGTAAAAGGTGCAAAGCAAGCCCATTGCCAGAAAATCCAGAACTTTTTTCAGGACCAAACAAACACCAGGCAAATGTGGCAAGGGATCCAGGCCATTACGGATTACAAGGTGGCTCCATCGAGATGTAAGGATGACACAGACTTCCTAAACAAACTGAATGCATTCTTTGGTAGATTTGAGGCATCAAATAGTACTCATGCTAGGAAAGCTGTGCCCCATCCTGATGAGCAAGTGCCTAGCTTTGATGTCACCTCTGTCCGGAAAACACTGCAGACAGTTAACATTCGGAAAGCAGCAGGCCCAGATAACATCCCTGGACGTGTCCTCAGGGAATGCGCAGAGGAGCTGGCTTGTGTTCTCACTGATATTTTTAACCTCTCATTGCAGCAGGCAGTGGTCCCATCGTGTTTTAAGATGGCCATCATCTTGCCAGTGCCAAAAAAGTCCACAATCACAGGCCTCAATGATTACCGTCCGGTTGCACTGACATCCACCATCATGAAATGCTTTGAGAAGCTGATAAAGGACACTATTGTATCTAGCCTACCGCCAGCATTTGACCCGCTTCAGTTTGCCTACCAACCAAATCGCTCTACGGAGGATGCTATTTCTTCCGTTCTCCATCTGAGCCTGAAGCACTTAGAGGAAAGAAATACTCATGTGCGTTTGCTGTTTGTCGACTTCAGTTCGGCGTTTAACACAATCATTCCCCAGCATCTAGTAGACAAACTGGGCCTTTTAGGCTTAAACACTCCTTTGTGCAACCGGATTCTGGATTTTCTTACCAACAGGCCCCAATATGTGCGAGTTGGAACAAATACCTCAAATACCATTTTCTTGAGCACAGGTTCTCCTCAGGGCTGCGTCTTAAGTCCGCTGCTGTTCACCCTGTTGACCCATGACTGCTGTGCTAGGTTTGCCACCAACCATATTGTGAAGTTCGCAGATGATACAACAGTAGTGGGCCTTATTCAGGATGACAAGGTGGAAGCTTACTGCAAGGAGGTTGAGGGGTTGGTGAACTGGTGTAAAGAAAAAAGCCTAGTTTTAAATACAAGAAAAACCAAAGAGATCATTGTTGATTTCAGAAAAGGCAGGCACAGCCACACTTCTCTGTGCATTAATGATTCTCCTGTGGAGATGGTTACCAGCATCAAATTCCTGGGCGTGCAGCTAACGAGTAGGCTGACTTGGTCGCTAAACAGTGAGAAACTGGTGAAGCGGGCACAGCAGCGCCTGCATTTTCTGCGCCGCATGAGAAAAGCACATCTTCCTTCCCCTGTCCTGACCACTTTCTACAGGGGGACAATCGAGAGCATCCTGTCATACAGCATCACAGTCTGGTTTGGAGGCATCACTGCTTCAGACAGGAAGGCAGTGCAGAGAGTGGTGAGGATGGCCGAAAAGATCATTGGCAGTTCCCTCCCTACCATCCAGGACATAGCACAGAAGCGTTGCTTGAGCAGGGCCCGCAAGATTTTCTGGGACACTACACATCCTCTCCACAACCTGTTTTCCCTGTTACCTTCTGGGAGGAGGCTTCGTGGTATCCGTAGCAGCACATCCAGATTCAGCCATAGTTTCATTCCATACAGCATTAACCTTGCGAACTCTCAAACTTCCTCCTTGCGTTATATATTCAAGATGGACAGTATTTAATATTTATTTGCTATGTATATGTAGGGATGTGGGTCTATATATATGTTGTACATAGTATGTTTAGGTGTGTGTCATGTATATGTTTCACTTTGAGAGCGGGCAACTAAATTTCATTATTTTATGTGTGCCATTGTGCCCACAATATAAAAAATGACAATAAAGGTTATTTATTTTTATTTATTTAGAAGCAGTAAGTTGAAGACAAATGCAATTTTAGTTAAGCAAATGCTAAAAAAGGCAAGTGCAATTTTAGAGGACATCAAAGGAAGCATAGTTTCCAAATTGCAGAAATTAATATTTCTGCTTCGTTTTACATGATCAAACCCCACCTCAAATACTCTGTCCATTTCTGATTAAAAAGATTCAGAAAAATGAACAGATACAAATAGTCCCAGGTTAAGAATAAGTTCTATTCCCAAGGTTTGTCTTAAGTCTAATTTATATGTAAGTTGGAACATTGTTATATAATACTATACAAGTAGTATTGTGTAATGAACTTGAACATTGTATATTTAATCTGAATCATTGTGCATTTAACTTGAAGTTTGCTACAATAGGCTTTGTTCTTAGCTATGGGTTGTCCTTAAATGCGGTGTGCTTAATCCGGCACTTGCAAAGATGATTGAAGAATTAGAAACTAAGTCTTATGAGAAGAGACAAAGGGAAATGAGTGTGCTTAGCTTCGAGAAATAATAACAGTGGAAATATGATGATGGAATTTTTTTCAGATCTCTGTATGAAGTCTAGTCCTCTGTCATCCCATGCACAGGACACCAAATTATGGTCTTTTAATGAAGACAGATTCTGTTTGATTTTTAGGAAAAGCATTCTAGTTTGACAGTGCAGCTTGTTATCAAGGGTGATATTGATCTAGCCTTAACTGGGTTTGTTAAAAAAGGCTAGGTGGCCATTTGACAGGGATGCTTTAAATTCAGTGCTTTTGCTGAGCCGGAATCTGGATGCACTTACTTAAATGGCCTTTTCCAAGTCTGCAGTTCTTTGATTCTATGAAATGTTGCAGATTGCCTTGTTAAAAGAGGATGGAGAAAGAATACAGTATGATGGACAGAAGTCATATTCTTGTCCATCTCGTCTTTTAAAAAAGGCAGTTCATATATTTATTCTTTCAAATGAGAGAAGAGTATGGATTTCGATTTCCAATAAGTATATTCAAAATAAATATGTACATGGCAACGAGAACATCATAAAGATATAGTCCAAATGAAGAATAAAAAAGTATGACATGGCCAGTATACCCTGGTGTCCATTGCTTTAAAATAAATGTAGATGAGCATAGTGTAGCATAAGAGGTCCTCAGTTAACAACAGCAGTTTGGACTGGAATTTCCATTGCTAAATTATGCAGTCATAAAGCATGTCATAAGACTGTATCATTTAGTGACTCCACTTTTCAGTTGCTGTCATTAACCAAATCACCACAGATCATTAAGTGAAGACATCTTGTAGCCACAATTTATGATCTCCTACTGGCTTTCTTATTGACTTTGCTTGTTGAAACTGGCAAAGAAAGTAGTAGATGTTGACCACATTATGGTAGGACACTACAAAGGCTGGGACTTCAAGAACCAATCATATGTACTACTCATTCAGCCCTATCGCAAATTCAAATGGTTACTGAATGATGGTCATTAAGCGAGGACCACCTATACTATAAATCCCAGGAGTCATGCAATAAAAGGGAGTGGAGTGGGGGAGAAAACTTTGAGAGTGCTGCCTAAAACAATTCTATAATAGTTTCAAGTTACAGCTTCCTCTGAGATCTGTGTCAAGAAGCCTCTATGAAAGTGAATACTTCTGAACTAGAGCTCTAAGTATGGACACAAATTGCAATTTTTAACATGGAATAAAGCAGCTATTTGTAGATTGATTCTCTCATAATTATTTAAGTCTAGGACATCATCATCGAGTGGTTTTAAAGATTTTTTTATCTCACTCATTTTTATAAATAGTTCAAGGTAGTGAACATACCTAATACTCCTTTCTCCTCCTATTTTTCCAACAACAATACACCTGTAAGGTGAGTTTATTTTCATTCATTATCAAATTTATATGCTGTTCATCTTTCTATGCGAGGCAACACCAAGCAACTTACAATGTAATAAAACATATAGAAATAACAATTATAAAACATAAAAACATTAAAATTACAACAATAAAAACCACAAGTTTAGAGTGGAGAGGTGGTGGTGACTTCTCTGTTGCTACACTCTCTGTTACTATCCATCTTCAACCAATAGCTTCTCCTTCAGGGCCCTATGCCAACCAGCATAGCCAAGTTTTCAGCATTTCCTGAAGGCCAGAAGGATGGGGAGCAGACTTCCCCTCCTGTGGCAAGATGTTCCTAAGGGCAGGGTTAGGGTTAGGGTTAGGCAGAAAAAGCTCTTCTCCTGGACCCTACTAGCCACAATTTTCAGCTAATGGGCCTATTCTGCCAGCATGAGTGAGGCAGGGCAATCCTATTGGGTGAGGCAGCACCTCAGATATCCTGAACCTATGCCATAAAGGGCTTTAAAGGTAATGACCAACACAATGAATTGGACCTGGAAGAACAATGGCAGATTTGAGCTAAGAGTGACTCACCCAGAGAGATTTCAGGCTTAAGGCAGGATTAGAACTCACACTTTCCTGGTTTCTAATCTGATGCCTTAAGCACTAGACCAAACTGGATAATGTAATAAGAACTCAAGAAGAACGTTAGAAGTAAATATATCATGAAAGTGAAGAAAATCTTAAACTCCAGATTCAGTGGAAGAAATACCACTAAGGCAATCAACATCTGGGCAATTTAGTCATTAGATACACATCTGGAATAGTGGACTGGAGTCAAGCAGAACTAAAACCCAGTATAGGAAGACCAGAAAAATAACGACAATGAATCAGGTCCTTTATCCATGCAGCAACACTGACAAACTCTACTTACTAAGGATCATAGCTGGATGTGGAATGTTACAAGTACACTAGACAGCTGAAGAAGAAATTGGAAGAATATTTGAAGGACTGTGAAGAAGATATACTAAAGCTAGTACATCATGAAGGCTTAGTGGATACCAGAGAGACTAAACTGGCCTTCAAGAAAGTCCAAATGAAGAATAAAAAAGTATGACATGGCCAGTATATAAAAATACCAGCAGGCAAAACAGATAACAACAAGACTTGGCAACAGTTAAGAGCAGAAAAGTTGAAGAAAGAGATATAAGGCTAATTTTGGCTGCACAGGACCAAGCCTTAAGAACAAATGCATATCAAGCCAGAATTGAGAAGACAGCAACAGTCAGCACTTTGCCTCTGCAAAGTAGATCACCTAATTAGCTGCTGCACAGAGTCATTACAAACAACTGCATGACAAAGTAGCAACAATAGCTCATTGGAAAATCTGCAAGAAATAACTACTTGTCCAGTCTATGATAATATAATAATATAATATAATAATAATAGAGTTGGGTGTCAAATAAATTCAAAAACATAAAAAATAAAATTCTACCCAAGAAGTTTAATAAAAGCTCAGTTTGGGAATTGACTTTTATGACTCCAGTACGAACATTGAACCAGACAGTCCTTATGAATTGTAAACAAAAAATAAATCGAACTTTTTATTGCTTAAGTTCTAAAGCAAACTAAAACAACACAAAAATGCAAAGAAGACATCAGGTATGCAGAGAACTTTTCACATAAACTTCACAATGTAGTAGCCCAGGTGTCATCTTGACTTTATAGAGGGAAAATCCACTTTGATTAATTTATGCTCAATTTGATCATATGAACCTTGCCTTTTGCCTTCTCACTCATCTGGGCCAGTATAGCCTTTTTTCATAGAAGACTATTTTCATTGATTGAAAACCAAGTTTACACAGCTAGGGTTTCAAATAGATGAGATCATCATAAAAAAAAATTGAGACAAGAATTTGCAGTTCTAAAGCAGCTTAGGGCTATTTGAACAACTGTTATGCAGTCGGGCACCACTTTCTTTTATGAAGGGAAGAAATCATTTCAACAGACAAAGGTTGTTTATTTCAACTTATCTTCTTGGACCTAGTTTAGAAGAAGCAAACTGTATTTATTCAGATGGCTGAACTTCATAAATTGTGTTTAAATTCTGCTCTTGACTATGAACAAGTTCACTTCCTTAATATCTTCGCACATTCAGTAGAATAAGTGATAAGATGGCTGCAAACCATGTCAATATTTTGTTTTGGCCTGCCTTTGAAATCTGTCTTAATTCTAAAAAGTCTCTTTATTCTATGCTCATGGAAACAAAACCTTTGGCACTGATTGACTTCATAAGGAGTGTCCTGAAGCAACAACATCCATTTTCACTCTCTCTTTTCTGAGATTCACCCTGAATCTTTCCTCCCATCTACACCAGCAATCTCCAACCTGCTGCTCTTCAGATGCATTGGCTCACAATTCCTGTAGTCCTCAACGGGTGATTTCAACATGTTGAAATATTTGACCATATCTGCAAAGAATTCAAGATTAGATCTAATCAAAGCACATTTAGATGAGGTTTGGGGGGAAAACTCATCTTTTTATCTTTTACATGCTAGCTGAACCCGATATTCTTTCAATTTTACCTATGCCATGATATCTAGGGACTTTAAATGAAAATAGGAACTATTTGGTTCGCTTGTGCGATTTGTTGGCTAGATCTGTAGACTCTGTTAATCTGCTCAGAAGATTACCTGCAAAATCAGCCCAAAGAAGAATAAAAGATAACAAGGATGGACCTTGTAAACTTCACTCAGACTGTCTGTGAGCAAGAGTGCACAGCGCCTATATGCAACCTTCACATATGATGTGATTCTCTGTGCTCCCAGTGCTTGACGAGATTGTTGCCATATTAATGGGATTAAAGCTGAAATAACAGATGTTTACTTTGCAGCAGAAGCTCCAGAGATACTCAGGGAGCTTCTAACAGGAAAAGGGTTTAGTCACCTCCTGGGCTTCAAGATACACATACACACATACACGCACGCGCGCGGGCACACACACACACAAAATAAGCTACTGGTAACAATCTGTGTTCTTTTGTTAATAGGGAAGAGAGAGAGAAGGGATGGGGGCAGGAATGCAGCTTATGAAGGCCAGGAAAGTCAAAGAGGAATGGAGAAATTCAGTTCTCCAGGGATCAGCTATGTGAGGCGGAGTGAATTATACATGTCTGGTCAAAATACTCAATCAGACCTGACACCTGTGGCTTGTTTTTACACACTGAGCTGCAGGAGTGATGTTGTGGGTTCACAAACATTCTCTCAGAGGGGAGGGGACTTCTTGGAAAAATGCTGAGAAATATCGTAAGCTTTTAAGTCAAGAAAGGGATATGTGGGTTGTTACAGTTGTTGTTTTCCACACAACATTTTGAAGTACACAGATTTTCTAATTTTTCAGGAAAGGTGCCAGGAGTTGGATAGGCTGCAACAACAAAAGGATGGGCCCATATCACTTAATGCAGGGAGGGCAGAATAATCTGTTTTCTTCTGGATTTTGAACAATAATTTGTGGAGTGGGGGAGTGTTTTTTAAGTGATTCTAACACTTATTAGGGTTTATAATATTATGTTTCTGCTTTTAAATGATGGGGCTAGCTGGCTGGGCACTTGAGTTGGAGCACAGATAAGAAAGAAAGGGGTAAGAGCAGATCTTCTGAGGATCCAGAAAGGCTGCTTTTGCATTATGCCAAGAGATTTTAAGGTGCACTTAAAATGACTTGATCATTTTGGTCCTCCTAGTCAATCCCTTTGAGTCAAGAAAACAGGAATTCAGGAGAGTTTAAGGAAAAAGGACAAAAAAGAATGCATGGCCCCCACAGAATCATGGCTGAAATATTGAGCACATGCTTTTAGATAGACAATCTCATGGGTATCTCCCTTTATGAAATGTAAAATAAGGAAAATCAGTGTCCAACTAGAAAAATCACAGTTAATAATAGCAAGCAATATTGGATTAGATAAATAGATGTAAAGAGAGAGTTTTCAAGTGAAATCCTTAGCCTTAAGCAATGAATGGAAAAGTGAGAGGCTTTCTGTAGCCCACGGGTGTCAAACTCCCCACGTCACGTGTTGTGACGTATCGTGACTTTTTTTGCATTGCCGGAGTTGGGGTGGGCGCGGCATCCGTATGATGCAACCGGCCCGTGGGCTGGCAGTTTGATACCCCTGCGCCCTTTAAGTTAGTTCCAAGCAATCTTACACCTGCTATTATTTGGCAATTACTTTCTGTATGTGGAATGAAAAGAGAGGGGCATATGATTGAATTGAGGGGAACAGTATTATAACTAGTGGGTTTATGGTGAATGGCGTTCTTTTTCCAGCCAGTGGAAGTCAGCTATTCCTATTGCATATGTCCTCTCAAGAACTCTTCTCCAAAATGCATCTTTCAAAGGAAGAGATGCTTACTTTAAGCACATGACAAAAAGCCAAGTCTCGAAATCCCTCCCTTTCCTAGCAGAAAAGCTTTTGTTCTTTTGGAAAATGCAGGCGGTTCTCCACAAGGAAGGATATGATGAAGCTGAATATCGAGACGATGAAAAGCAAGCAATCAGGGAATTTTAATTTCTGGCGTCAAGTCACTCAAAGAAATAGATTGCAAGATTAACTAAAAATGTTGCATATGATTATTTGGACTGTGTGTGCTTTTAAATCTAATATTTGTTGCTGATCACATAAAAATAAGCTAAGTATTCGAGCAGTGTTGCTTCCAAACAGAAACAGAAACAAACACCATCTTATGACATCCCTGGGCTTTATATTTTCTTTGATATTTTTATATGGAAGCTCCTTTGAAGACACTGTCTATGATTTGAAAAGCTCTATAGCTTTTGTTTTCTTCTGTCACTGAATGTATTGCATGTGACTGTTTAAAGCTAAAAGGGGATTTTTATATTTGCATCTCCTTTTTTTCCTGTATGAAGCTTGATTTAGAAGTCCAATTTTTTTGTGAGAGTGGACTACTCCCTAAGGGGGGGGGGCAGGGGGATGGATTATTGCAATCTCGACTTAGCCGAATACCTCAGTGCTATATGACCAGGAGGTGGTGCTATATAATTTAATTCATTATTTTTCTCATCTTCTTTCCTTTTAACTTACCAGTAACACAGAGTACGGAAGCTCCATTTTTGTCATACATTGGGGTATGCTGGAAAGGCACAAAGTGAGGCACTTCTGAAAAGATAGGAAGTGGCTGTAAGAGCTCCCAAGCTAGACACCATGTCGAGAGATAGAGTCAAGGAGTGCAGATTCAGAGCCTTCTAATAGAGGAGGGTTGAGATCCACAAGATCCTCCCTCTGGACGTATTCCAGAGGAAGGGGATTCCCAAAGATGGAGGCAGCAAAAAAAGAAAAAAAAGCCAGATTCTGAAGTTCTACCAGATAGATAGATAGATGAGACCTACAGAAAATTGACTTTCTGTGATCTGATTGGATGGACCAATAAATGCAGGATAAAGCATTTCCTCAAATATATTGCTAAAAATTACAACCAGTACCTTGAATTGCACCTGCAAGCCAGCTGGCAACCAGTTCATCTTCCGAAACGGCAAGTTTACATGAGTATATCAGGATGCACCATCACTGCCTAGGCTGCTGCATATTATACCAGCTGTAACTTCAGAATGCATTCCAAGGGTATCTTCAGAGACCTCATTAAATTAATCCAAGCAGGAGGTGACTAAGGTATGAGCAGCCTCCTCATTTGGGAGTGTAACTGTGGAAAGGTCTTCATAGCCACAGCTACAACCTGCAGATCAAGCAGCAGTTGTGAGTTGAAGAGGATCCCTAAATTGTGAGTCACCTCTGAATGAGGGGTTAAAACACAATTGAGAATCCAGAATGGTATTTTTCTAGATTTGTTTCTCCCATAAACCAGAAGCCATTCCATCAGCGATTCAGTCTGAATCTGTTTCTCATCCAGATTCTGACAGTCTCCAGCACTGGATTAGCATTTTTATACTACATTACCATTTGGGCCAATACGCAGTAGGTGGGTATCATCAGAATGTTGATAATACCAGCTCCATTGTCAGTGGATAACCTTCCCCAGACTTAACATAGAGGTTAAAAAGAAGTGAAGACTGGAGAAAGCTCAAGCCATTCACAACACAGAAGTGTTTGGGCAGCTTTCTATTTCAACTCCCTGATTAGAATCTCCTTCTCAGGAAGGAGAAGATCACTCCCAAATAGGTCCCCTTATTTCAAACCAGTGGAAGTGCTCCAGAAGTATCAAAAGCGGCTGAGCAATCAAGGAAGATCAGGAAGGTTGCGTTCTCCCAATTCTCGTTCCAACAATGATCACCCACAAGAGTAAACTAGGCAGCTTCCATGTTGGTACCCTAACTTGAAATTTTCTGTACAATATCTTTATTAAGATCTCAAAATAGGATCAATTCAACAAAATATTTTTATGTTTATTGGTCAGCTTAGAAAAATGTTTAAAAGAGTCGAAGTGTTGTCAACGTTGTGATTTTAGAAGTATGATATAATGAAAAGGATTTTTACAAATATAATATGGTCTTGCCCCACATTTATTTTGTTTTAGTCCAGAAATTTTTAACATGGTTTTAGAAACAATAATATAATATAATCTAAAAAAAGTAAATGCAATTTTGATTTACATTCGCAACACTGAAATTTATCAATGTATGAAGAATTAGTGGTTTATCAAGCATGGGTATAATGAAAAAACGGAACTATGCTGTTGTCCCGTATCTTTAAATTTGTATTATAATAATTTTTTCTTATATTTGTTTTTGACCTGCTCTTTACTACTGTACCATACCTGATTATTCTGATTTTTGCATTCCTTGTTTTCTTTCCTCTTTTTTGTATATTAAAGCATATGAAAGAAATAATTTAAAGGAAGATGATGAATTCTTTCCATTAATCTGCAAACAGTAAATAGCACTTAGCAACCAAATGTCTATTCTGATAGCTTGAATGCAAAATAATTTATAGGTGTTAAAACTGTGAGAAAGGCAGCAATGCCCCTCTGCACACTGTGCACAAAGATGTTTTGCCCTCAATGGAATGCCTGCTCAAAGGTTCTCATAATTTTCCAGAATGTTCTCTTTGATTTAGCATCATTTTTCTCTAATTGCAGCACTTAAGGAGTGGCTTCTCACTCTATTGTGGCTATTGTCACCTCCTTCTTCCTAGAGCTGTTCCTGTGTTGCACCCACAGTCCAATTTTTGGGAGAGAGGGGAGTGTGTCCTCAAATCATTACTGACTCCGAGTGAATGCATGGATAATGCCCAGCTTGGATAAATTCCCAACTAAGATTTTCAGAGATGGTTTGTATTACCTTCTTGCTAGGGTTGAGAGAGAGTCACTGACCCAATGTCACCCAGTTGGCTTTGTGCCTAAGGGATTAGAACTCACCTTATCCTGGTTTTTAGCCTGGTGCCTTAAGCACTACCCAAAACTGGTTCTCAATCCCACTCTAGCAGATCTGTATAATTTGTCATCGACCAAACTGATCATAGCGCCCTAAACTGCACTGTGGCCTGTTCTGGGCTTAGCAAGTACCTGATACTTACGTGCGAACAGTAGCAACCGTTGCCATTCTCTGGCTGCCAACTAGAACTGCTGGTTCTTTTGGTTCTTTGTCCACTAGCAACTTATCTTATCTTCAGATCCAACCATGGTTATGCCGAAATAATAGTAATGAATACAATTTTGTGTCTCTCCAACAGTGATGTGTTGAGAAGATGCTATAAGACTCTAGTGAGGAAATTGTTCTGAGTTCCAGAGTGCAAAAGACTAAGAAAATCAGACCAGATGAACCAACCTTAGCCATCTTGTATTTAACTCAGACATTCACACAGCTGCTTATTACACAGCATACCTGATTATCTTGAACTATAATAATTATAGTTGTTCCAAGCAGGGGTGCCCATTCAGGATTGTGCACTGATGACAGCACTTCAGGTAAGTAGGGTAAAGATAAAGAAATGGGTGGAGCCAGGATGAAACCTATAATAATTTAGTTTAAATTTAAATGCACTTAAGATATTAAATTCAATTAATTACAGGCAGCCACTATAATTACTCTCTGATTATTTTAATTGTTTTTCCTGTCTGTCACATTCAAAATTAAAATTTGGCAGTGACTTTTGGAGAGCTGTGGGCAAAGCTTTCTATCTCTGAACTAAAGGCTACATTATACGTAATGAAAGGAATGCAGGTGCTAAGAGGGGACCATTTTGTCTGCATGCCATGTTGTGTAGAGTGTAGCCAAGAGGCCAGAGCACCATTTCCCAATTTCTCCAAATGTATTGGTCTTCAGCTCTGGCCTTTCCCAAGCAGATTGTGTATTGCACAGGTAATATTTCCTTATATGCACAGCAACAAGTAAGTATTGGTAGCCCACTTAATATAATCAGATCAGCTGATTCTAATCAAGGGTCACTATCTTTTTCATCATCTGGAATGGCTTGAAGTGTGAAGAGCAAAGAAAATAGAAAGGTGCATTCCATTCCTAGGACAGTGGATGCATTTAAGTTTCTTAGAAACATAATGTTCCTTGTAATGCACATGTCCTCCCCCCCCCATCCTTCAAAGTTTCATCTGATTCTCTTCCCCTTAAAGCTTAAAGCTCCCATCATCCTCATCTTGCTGCAGTCAGTGCAAGGAAAAGAAGGATGCGTCAAACAGCGAACCTGTCTCATCAATGTCAGTGTTCAATCAAAGCAGATGGGTTGCAGCTGTGAGTACCAGCATGACGACCAGCCTGCTTACAGTCACTTGGGAGGATGGGAGGGAGAGACGCTGAGTGAGGGACCAGGAGAAGGAAGGCTGCAGGGATTCACTGCCACTAAAAGGGAAGGTGTTCTCAGCAGCCCTGTAAATGGCAGATAGAGGCTCCTGGGATTAATAGGGGCTGAAAGAGGCCCAGAAAGCTTCTGTTCTAAGTTGCTATACGAATACAGTATGGGAAATAAGTAGGTCTTCTATCTAATGCATTAAACTGACACACGCCTGTATGGGCACCTCCCTCTGTCATCCCCTGACTCTAAATTAGGAGGGTATTCTGAAGTTAGACTTATCCCTGCTTTTTTCCAACTGCATGTAGGGAATATAACCTCTGGAGTTTTTTGGGGTGGGTGGGTGGGAGGAGGTAGTCTGTCCCCCTCTATGTCCTCACAAACTTCAGCTATTGAAAAAAAAATGTTCACCCTAAACAAGTTGTCTCATTTAACTGTAGTGAGACCCTTTTCCAGGGGAGTTCTTGGAAGGTTCATTTGATTTCTAAGCTGTTCAGAAATTTTTATACATAAATATTGCCTCTGTGTAGAGAAAAAAAATAATTTCATTCACTTGTGGTGAGTCTCTGCAGGACAGCATTTCTTTTCCCACTCCAATTGTGTATTCTGGAAGACGGAAAAGACTGATTTTAAAAAGACTTCCCCAGATTCAGCTACTGAAGTTGACTTCACACATTATGCAGCAACACACTGCGTTTGCCATTTGGTGCACACTGAACAGGACATTGCAGCAAGCTAGGTTTCCTGAGAAATAAGCTTGCTTTCCAAAACCTTTGCATTTCCCTTTTCTGAACAACTGCGCATGGAAGGTGGGGGTGTTTGTGCATGGATATTCATGTGTATATGTATGCATATGGATGTATGTGTGCATATTTGGGTACATTTTGTGTGTGTGCGTGTGTGTGCGTGTGTGTCTATGTATGTATACAAGCGCACCCACAAAGAAGTGTTCATGCCCTGTGGGAAGACTTTCTGCAACGTCTATGCTACCTGTCTAGAGTACTAGGTATTATATGTGAGGAAGGGGAGCACTTCTCTCCCATGGTCACCATGGAGCCTCTGAAGAACAGCAGCTGGAATAGCAGCTGCAGCAGCAAACATCTAAAAACTGGGGAGGGGTTGTTTCCCAGACTCTTATTCCCAAGACTTGCTTAAATCATCACTGCCTTTACAAAATAACTTTTTATGCCATATTAATGTTCATGTTTTGTCACCAACCTTGTAGGTCTGTCATTATAAAGAGAAGCAAGAGGTAAGCATTTCAACAAGAGCAACAAATAGTCAGATTGAAGTGAAAATAATATATAAAGTGTGTAAATAAATAAAAAAACATTTAATGCATGGCATCTCTTTGAATTTGTAGCTGAGCTGAGATTTAAATTCAGACTTTGCTGTTCCCAATTTCACTTGTCTGTCCAGGAGATGGGGCAAAGTATTTAAGTGTGAACCATTTCCCTTTAGGTGCGAGTAGATATAAGGACTTTCAAAATGTTTTACATTACCTCATCTTTTTGTTTTTACATTCCTAAAAACTTACTTTGAAGTACTGAACTTGAAAATATCCTAAGAGGAGGACATGGGCATTTGTTCATTTGTGCAGTTGCTTATCAGTCAACATTTTTATCAGCTGCAAGATACCAAAAGGAATGTTGCAGGAAATAGGATAATAAGAATGAAACCTTAGATATTGGAACACTGCAATCATGTCACCCCTAGTCCTTCTTTTCATTAGGTTAGACATACCCAGTTCCTGCAACCATTCTTCATGTGTTTTAGCCTCCTGCCCCCTAAAAAAACCATATAAATATATATTTATACATCAATGTGTAAAACAGAATGCTGTAATCACAGGGCTACTGCTTAGTTAGAAGATCTTATCTTTCATGCTTGCCAGTCTTTATTATTTACTTGATAGGTAAATTAGCAGGACAGTAACCAATAATTTCATGATCCTTAAGCTGGACCATAAAATAACCCGTCTCAATAACACCAGCTTGTTGAATTAGGCTTGCAAAATATCTTATGGATGTAAGAAGCACATAACTAGATGAAACCCAAGATTTTTCTTTTTCTGATCTGGCATTTAGATTCTTTCACCAGCCAGTCAGATGCCTCCAGAAGGCTACAAACAGGACATCCTGGGATTCAGACAGGCCCAGGGATCAATGGGCCCACTTTCTCCAGAGAAGGAGATTCTAGTCATACTGTAGTTAAAATGTTGTTTGTGCTTTGTAGATCTGCACTATACCTAGCAAATTGTCTATTCCCTGTCCTTTTCATTTTTAATTTAAGTTAGTAAACATAATCCATTCTTGTGGCACTGAATCCCTTGCATTAACTGGCACCTGTCTGCACCTATTCCATCTGGCTGTTATAAAGGTAGGAGTTAAGATAAGAGCTTTCATCAGTTCTGCCAAGAGGCCATCTATTTTTGGCTCCTCCTGTTGTTGAACCATTTCTGTTTCCATGCCAGCTGGTCATTATAAGAAAGTCTGCTTAACTTTGTTATTAGAATTTGCTGTTTGCTTCAACCCTCCCTTTCTCTTCCCCTGCCTTCTTTCTTGGCCCTCTGCAATGTTTGGCATCTGATTTTTAGGCTGTATTTTTGCAGGGAAGGATTGTCTTGCTTTTAATGATTGGGTGTCAGTCATTACTGTCTTTTTGGTTGAAGAATGTAAAAAATGATTGAAAGAACAAACCAATGCACTGAGTGAAGAAATATCTTTTCTGTGATGCTGTTATTAAGAATCAGCTATTTTTGGAGGGGCTTCCTCCCATTTCTTTCTTCCTTTCAATGTTTTATCTACCTGTGTGGTGCTCCCCACAACTTTTTAGTATTTGTTTTAGGTTTATTCTTCTGAATGAAAGTCAGTCTAAGCCTCAGAGAATTCTATTCTTGTTCTGCAACTCATCAATCACTTGATGACTCCTCTTTTCTATCGCATTTTTTCCCTAGGATTTCTGCCAGACTTTATCCATTTCAGAATTATCTTGGTCCTGAGTGTTTCTGCAAACCAATCGAGAGGAATCCTTTCCTTCCAATCAGTATATATAATAAAAAGCAACCAAGGAAGCAGTAGTGAATTGGCATTTTTGTCTGTCTGCACGTATCTTCAGAGAAACTAGCCTTCTTTCCTTGAAACAGATCACCTTGTACTTCCGGGCCCAATGTGTTCAGGAGAGATCTGTTGTACAATTTCAGCAGAAGCCACCAGAATAACAACCCAAGCTCTGCTGAACAGAAGGAGCCTTCCCCCACCTCCCTGCTATATACCACCCCCTCCTCCACTTGGGAGGGGGCTCATTTCTAAAGGAGGTTTTGGAAGAGTGGATCAGGTGCCAGCCACATGATTCCATGGAACATGGTTCATTGTGCCTAAGAGGACACAAGCCAGTCCTAGTTTTCAACTCTCTAGGCATTTAAAGCAGCTAGACCTGTGTGTGTATTTCATATAGGGCATGCCAAAAGAATAGACAGAGAAATGTGGGTAATAACTCTCTTGTGATCCCAAGAACAAAAGGAGGCTTGGTTTCTTCAAGAAGGAAGCTTAGAAAGGATGGAGACAGGAGAAGGAAGGAGGACTAAAAGGGGAAAGAGAACTAAAAGAAGTAAAGAAAGGATTCGCCACAATGGTTTTTTTGTGGCTTTATTTTGGTGGAGGAAGAAAGTGACAGCGTTTTTAATTTTTGCTTCTAGCCCAAATCATATGCTAACAAATATCAGGTTTTTGAAAAAATGCCCCTCTTTCATCCATCAGACTGTATACAGCTGCTGGCTGGCCTTGTTGGAAAATGTCCTCTGGATGGTCACCTTTGCCTAGAGTATTAAAACTACCACAGCAAAAGAAGGCAGTGAGGGATGGACTGGGCAGCTGATCTGTAAGAACTTCCAGACCATACTTTCCAGCCCTGCTAGGCTACCACTCTGGTCATTGTACTCAGAACAGCTGTGAATCTTGGGATTATAGTCCAGCCTATGCAGAGGGCACCCTCTTGAGGGAGGCTGACCTGGATTAAATGTGTTGGGTTACAAGGGATTGGGTCAAACAGCAAAGGTGCCCCTTCAGGCAATCTTGGCCTAATTCATTTGACCTTTATTTGGGCACTGACTGCAGGCTATAGCCTGCGTCTAAATGCTGTTTTATTTACACCAAGGAAGGGAAAAGAGAACAAGAAATAATTGGAACAACCTTATCTCCACAGCCTCCCGTGTTTATGAAAACAAATAATCAAAATATTATTTTCCATTTGTTTTCAGTTTGCAAAGATTGCTTTAATTGGAGGGAAGAAAGATGACTTTACTGTTAGGGCCGCAGGAAAAAAGAAAGAAAAAGGAAAGAAAAGATAAGGAATATGGGGGAAATTAGAGAGGAGAAAAACACATGAAGGGAATCAGAAACTAAGTAAACGAGGGAACAAAAAGAATGAAAAAAGGAAAAATAACAGCTGAGTAAGAGGTTAATAGAAAAATAGGTGAAAGGAAGAATGATAAAAAAGGAAAGCAAAAGAAGAGAAGAAAGTAAGGGAGGAAGAGGGAGAGGGAGGAAGAGAGGAAGGAAGGAAGGGAGGGAGGGAGGGAGGGAGGAAGGAAGGAAGGAAGGAAGGAAGGAAGGAAGGAAGGAAGGAAGGAAGGAAGGAAGGAAGGAAGGAAGGAAGGAAGGAAGGAGACATATATGAAATGTGGCTTAATGGCTTTTGTTTCTTTGCGCTGGGTGAGTGGGTGGGGGGCTGCGGATTAGCTGGCTAGTGAAAGTTATCCTTCGTCCCGGCCAGTGAATTTGGCAAGACGCCAAAATCCTGCTTCTTCTTCTCCACCCCAAAACCTACCCGGGCTTTCGCAGGGGACCCGTCCGCACTGCTTTTCCGACCCTGTCACAGCCGTGGGTAGGTTTGGGTTTGGGCTTGGGCGCTGTGTGTTTAAGCCTTTATCCAAATTAAACTGGTAATAACAGGGGCACGGAGTAATTGATTTTGGCTTCTGCCACCAGGCATGTCCTTTAACCTTTGCGCAGGAGCCTGCCAAAATCGGGGTTCTGCCAGCTCGGGAAAAAAAAAAAAAGGAGGATTTGCATCCCTAATTAGATCGCGCGTGCGGAGCCGGGTCTGGGAGACCCAGCAGCCCCCTCTCCAAAACCTCAACACTACAAAAGGAAAGCGCACGTTGAAGGGCACTGCTATTCAAAGAAGGTCTGGATCTACCCACGTGCAATGCGAAATAGCAATCCCGCCCCCCCCTCCGCGAAAAACACTCCCCCCCCCCAGGCAAAATCGGCAAGGAAGGGATGTTGGCTTCTCCGGCTACTGGGCCCTTTTATCAGGAGCGCCATCGTATATAGCAAACAGATGTCCTGGAATTTCAGTCGCGGTTCTCCCCTCCTTCTCTGCCTTATTCCTCTACTCTCCCCCCCCCCCCCAGTTGGCACGACTCCGAATGGCACCAAAATCCCCCCCTGGACATTAGCTTCATATTTTTGGTTTAAAATATATTTAAAAATTACCCAAATCTACAGCCCGCGATTTGAGCTGGCAAAAAGAGCGAGCGTGGCAAGCTGCAATTCCTAGCCTCGCTCCCTTTTCTTTCTCTTCTGAGGTCCACTTTAAGCGGAGGTATGCTCAGAGACGCCTTCCCCGGGGAGGCTGGCTAGTGTGGAGGCCTAACTTAAAGGAAGAAGCCTGCTCCTGGCCATTAGATAAAGAAAAGGACCCGGAAATTGTGCTGCACTGCGAAAGAAAGAATGGGAAAGGCGCGCCGTTTCGTGACATTCTCGCCTCGAATAGAGGCGGCTCGACTCAACTCGGGCGAGTTGGGAATGGCAGCCGCACTCCGGCTTGATTTTTCTCCTCGCATCAGTCTTCCTATCTGTCCCTCTTGGAGGCTGGTTGCCAAGGGAAAAAGCGTCCGCCCCAGAATATAGACCTAGAAATCGCCCTCGGAGGTGGGAGGTTGAGTGGGCCGGTGTTACAGATCCTGCAAAGTCCAAGAGCGCTCTCCGCCCACTCTCTACTCCCTTCAGAGTCTGAACCTAAATGGCCGAAATCGGTCCCGGACATTGTTACCCGACTAAAGGTCCCAAATTCCTGGGGAGGCGAAGCTCTCGCGAGCAAGCCTCACGGAGTCCGTTTCGTGGCACTCCAGGCAAGAAAACTTCCTATTAAATCGAGCAGATGGGTAAATTGAGTAACCGGGCTAGCTAGCTAATGCTGTGTGAACCCAACCCATGTTTATCTACTCCGTTCAGCTGGTTTCAGCCGCAAGAAAATGGGCGTTAAGATTTCAGCCTTTTTTAGCATTTCGTTGCGACTTTTCGTTGTTCTTTTCTTTCAAGAAACCGCTCCAAGGGCTGAAACCTATTTCTCTGGTGAGAGGAAGCCTCGCTATTCTTCCCCCTTAAGCGGGTCCTTCTTCTCTCCATATGGGCCGGAGACAGTAAAGAAACTGAATAGGCCGAAGGGTGGTGTTTATTTTCCAATAGGTCCCCTGATTGGTGTTGTGTGTGAGAACACAAAAACCTGCCGGGCAGTTCGGCATTCCGAAGTATCAGGCATTTGTTCCACGTTTTCTGCCAACCCTCATTGGCCGTTTTCTGACCCCCCTGCAGTTCGCAGACACAGATGTCCCTACTTTAACTCTTTCTGTGGGAATATGTCAGACTAAAAAGTGTGCGCGCATGTGTGCGCGTATGTGTGGAAACACATTTAATCCAGTTTAGGATTTGGGGCAACATTTCCACCCGTTCTGCATAGCCTGGCAAAAAATTCTCGTCTTCCCTCAGCTGCTTCTCTTTCAAATGTCAATCAAGAAATCCGTCCAGGCTTCAGTACAACGGCCCTCTTGTAGCAGTCCCCCCCCCCCGGCCATTCTTTAAGATCTTTCTTGAAAGGCTTTCCCCACTGTGTAAGGCATCTGCTTGTGGACACACACACACACACACACACACACACACACTTTTGTGAATTAGATTTCCCAATAGAAGGGAGTATAAATTAATTTCAGACAAGTTGAGCGGACTGCTTTTCTATTTATAATACAGACTGGTGCACTTGGGATCATCATTACAGATTAATAAATTATCGATCACTTAGTTTTGAATTCCATCGTGAATGCCAATCAGGCTGCTTTGTGCACCTATTCCGCCACAGGTATCCTAAATTCTCGGATTTTCGACAAACTCTTTCTTTTCAACAAATTGGAATCTTTCTTACAGTGCCCCAACCTACATCTGCTTGGGTGTCGGGCGGTTGTCTATTTTTCTTCCTCTACATATTCGGCCGTGAGGAGACCCTCCCGATCCTAGGTCAGCCTCTGAGCCTTTCTAACATAGGGCATTTGGCTCCGATTGCAGTTCCGGGTTGACCAGAGCCTGTCACTTTCCCCAGCCCCCCTGATCGTTTCAAGAAGTCTAGAGCTCCTTTGGCCTGCTATGCGGGCGGGATGGGGGGGGGGAGGGAGGCGGGATGGCCGGAGAAAAAGAAAAGGCAAGATAAATCGGAGCTGCGGGAAAGAAGAGAATCAGAAGAGACCAGACTGGAAAGGGAAAGCCAGGGAATTGATGGATGGAAGGATCAGAAGGAGGCAAAATGTATACCCAGGGGCTGAAAACGGCACAAGGCACGCAGATCTTTTGGGCGAGCTGGGAAAGGCCACAATTAGGTCACTTTAGAGAGTAAAGATAGGCAACAAAAAAAAAAGACATGGAAGAATGTCAAGACGGCCATGAGATTGTTTTATAATGTGTAATTTATTTCTTACATCTTTCACCCATGAAATACATCAGTAGAGACGAACTGTTTAATTCCCCCCCCACTCCTCAACCCCCCCCCCGCCCCAGCTACATCGCAAGGGCCTTTTCTCCGCTTTTCCTATTCCATCGCATTCTTTTTAAAAAGAATATCTGTAATTCTGGCAGAAATCTGTCTTTAATTTAGCTGTCCATATAAAAATCTACACTGTATAATAGTGAACAGATGCCACGAAATCTAAACTGAAGCAAGGTCTCCCCCTCCCCCTCCCCCTCCTCTTTGCCCACCCTTCTGCTTAACCTGGCATTCACCCGGCCACTGGGCAGAGACTGAGCCATGGGGCCGTTTGGCACGGGTCTTGATGTTTGTAGTCGCTCGCTCTCTCGCTCGCCCTCCCTCCCCATTTTCCCGGATTTGGAAACAATAATAAGTACAATAAAAAAAAAAAAGGAAAACACCCCTCATTTTAGCGCAGGGGAATGGGGGAAGTTGCAGTTAAGAACCAAGGGGGCAGTTCATCTCTCACCCACCCCACCCCCAGTTTGTTAGGAGAAATTATTTTTAAGCTCCAGTTGTGTTGTAAAGAAGGTGGGTTCCAAGGCTATATATGTAGGGAATGGAGGGCGGCGAGAACTTGCTTCGCACAATGACCTGCTTTATTACTACTAATAAAAGAAGATTTTCTGGATCCTAATTTGAACTTCTTTCCAAAGAGAGGCGGGTGAGAAGCAGAGATCATTTCCCATCTTTCCTCCGTAGGTCCTGAGCGAGCAGAGGCAGTGAGCGCCCGTGATGCTGGGCTCTGGCCCTGGCTTCGCCTTTTCGCTGGAAGATTTAACTATTATAGGTGTGTTCTAGCGCACCTGACCCACACAACTCTTTTCTAGAGCGGGTTACTTCTCCTCTCAGTCTCTTCCACCCCTGCGGTTGCTGTGAAGGGCTCCTCGTCACTTGGGAAGGGCGCCATGAATGGCTCCCTGGACCTCTTCAGACGGGCCAGCCAAAACCTTTAGGGTTATAGTTGGAATGTGTGCCTGGTCTCTCTCTCTCTCTCTTCTCCCCCCTCCATAAACCGCTTTATCTTTAAAGAAAATAGGGAGGCCCGCGTGATCACAAATGATGAGGGGCATTCTCAATCAGAATTGGGGGTTAGTTGAAGGATGTTTTGGGGGGAAACTCCACCTCCCAAAAATACTCGGTGAAATCATCCTCTGCCCCTTCCCAAAACCTCTCCCAAATGGCAGCTTGCCTAACCGCCATCTCTGCATTTTATGGATAAGGTATATGAATGATTTCTTCCCCCCCGCCCGCCCCGCTCCCGCTGCCCAGATCCGGGAGGTTCTCGCCGCCTGCCCTCCCAGACGAGGGTCCCTGAGTATTCTCGGGCAGGCTTGTGCCCGCTGCCTTCGCCTTTAAAAGAGGCCTTCCCCTTTAAAAGCGTTCTGGAGTGAACAGATGTCCGACCCTCCGCTGTAGCAAACGAACCACTTCCCTTCAGTGGCCCTTGGCTGGCAGTTGGCACGGGCAACAGCCTGGCATCTAACTCCCTACAGAGAGCCTCTCTTTTACTACTGCGGAAATCGGGAAGTTGGCGCTGCCAACCAGAAAGATGCCAGCTAAGCTAGCTAGCTAAAGATAGGGGTCCAGCAGCAGCAGCAGCAGAGTAGAGCTCCTGCCCTCGGAAATCCGCTTAGTGCAAAGGGGAAACCCAGAAATAAAAGTCCTGCTCTAATTTGGAGAAACTGACAAGGCTGGGGAGGAAGAAAATGCTGGAATATTTCATAACACTAAAAAAAAAAATGCTTTCAAGAGACAGCTAGCTGCCCATTTAGATGCCGAAATACTTGTGCTTTCCTTCTGGCTTTTTCTCCACCTGCCCATCAGCAAAACTTTCTAAGATACTGAGTTATTTGCAGTAAACATGTACGTACCTATGTGTTTTGGCATCTGACCCTCCAAAGTTACCAAACTTACAGTAGGCAAAGTTCAGCTAGATTTCATATTTATTGCCCTGCGTCTCACTCTCACTCCCTCACTCACGATTTGAAATAGGACACCCATCTTAGTTCCTCCCTATCTGACTCCCTGATCCGAGGCTCATTTAGAGAACCTGGGCCAGAAATTCTCTGAAAAATCATTCTTCCGTTTCCCTTCGTTGGTTTCATTCTTCGTTTGGGAGACTTAGATTGTACCGTACGTCGCATTTCGGCGAGCCCAGGCTCTTATTTGGGGGCTTGAAAGTGGATGAGATTTAGCTGTCCCCTTTTGGAGGAGAAAGGGGGCGAAGGGCTGATGGGATGGTGAAAGGTCTGGGAACACACAGATGGGGACGGCCGTACTACAGGGAGGTCAGTGGTTTGAAGGAAGCGCTTGGCGCGGTGGCATTCACTTTAGGGGAAGGGTCGGGGCAGGAAAGCGGCGTTGGGTGCCGCTTCTTCCCTGCTTTGAAAAGCACTAAGGCGGGGGCGATTCCTCACAGTCATTGGGAGTTCAGATTACCGGAGGAAATGCTTTTAGGCTCCGGAATTGAAGCTTTGATTTCTCTTATCAAAAATGCACAAGCAAAAATTCTTCCGAAACGGTCGTGGCTCAAAAATAAAGAACTTTACCGCTTTTTAAGAGACTTTTTTTTACATTGCCGCGGCGTTTTTACGGCTGAGATTCATAATAACTATCTGAGAGTAAGTCCCATTGAACTTCTCAGGACTTAACTTCTGACTAGGAAGGTTTCGATAAACATATATCAACTTTTAAACATACGCGGAACTTTCCCACCATTTCTTGATGCAACAAACTTCTCTTCTCAGTATCTTCTTCCTTCCTTCCTTCCTTCCTTCCTTCCTTCCTTCCTTCCTTCCTTCCTTCCTTCCTTCCTTCCTTCCTTCCTTCCTTCCTTCCGATACCGGTAGAGATGTGCGATATATGTTCACAATTGCGTAGACCGTTCCCAAACATCCATTCATTTCACTTTACAAAAAATCAACCAGAGTAGCTCTTCGAAGATCTTCACCGGATGTAGCAAACATGTATGTATTTGAGCCTCCGCCCTTGCGTGCAGATAAAAATACGTTGCTTTGATAAAAATGATGATAATCATTATTCTAATTTCTTTCCTCAAGCTTGAGGAGTCAGAGTTGGGTTTAAGGTGGTCTACCATTCTAGATGAATCTCTAGTGCCCAGCCCGGTGCTCTCCAGACCTGCTATGACTAGGCTGGTTATAAATTCTGAGCATTGTAGTTCCAAATTATCCAGTTGAGAAGGATACCCTGTTGGGGAAGATGCCCTGGGAAGCTCAGAGCAGAGCTGAGGAGCATTTGAGAAATATTTAGCCATTTACTCAATGCTGCTGTAATTTCTCTCTATGTATACATTTTTCAAGGGGGGGTGGGGTGTCCGTTGCAATGAAGAGTATGTATGAAGCAAAGACAATGGATCAGGGCTTTTTTCGTCAATAAGCATCAACATTAAGCATTAAGGAAGGAGGTGCTGCTTTGAAGAAGACAGAGGTTGGCAGAATAATCCTTTCAGCCAGTGTATTCTTGGAGACCTTGTCACCTAGTTCAGACATTCAGGTGAGACTCTTTCAAACCTGAATAATTTTGAGTGGTTGCCTTCTCTCTTCTGGCTGCCAAAGAAAAACAGAATTGTTATGGGAGTACATCTTCACAAATCAAATCCTTCACTTAGCACCTGAATTTTAATGGTGGCGCATCTTATAGAGAAATCAAGTGATGGACAAGCATGTGTGAACCAGCTGAGAACAATGAGCAGTTAGATAGCACATGTGTGAACTAGCCTATTGATGAAGTGTCTGCCCTATCTTCCTTGACCAGCTGTGTTCGGCTGTTCTATGCCTAAAATAGAAACATGTATGTCTATGGCAATGTATAGAAATACACTTCCATATGCATTATTGCTGAATTCATCACACGTGGTAGATTGAAAGCTTTGAATAGTTCACGTTGGAGAGATAGGAAAGCTTTTGTATAAGGTCTGTAATTAAGTTTCTCTGTAGCTGCAATATTTTAAAGAATAAAATAACCGTAAATGATAAATCCTCTGGGTTTTTCTAAACAACAATTTTGCTTGCTGGCTGGCTGGATGTCTTCCTTCCTTTTGAAAAAAATCAAAATAAAATAAAATGAGGATTTGAAGATTGGTGTAATGATGTAGATAAATGGTCTACAGATTTGAGGATGCAGGTAAGCAAATGGAAATGAAGCCATACCTGTTACTGAATATTTATCTGCATAAAATTTTTGAAACATACATATGAGTATATATGTATACTCATGCATGTTAGTGTGCAAGCACTTTCTTCAAAAAAAAAGAGCTAATAACAATTATTTCTCAGTGTGTGTATGTATGCATGCAAGGAGACTGAAGTTCCTTGGCATCCTCAACCATTTATTGCTACTTCCTATTTATTTTATCAATATGTGCTTGCCCTCTTACCCAAGAGACATCCAAGATGATTGTTGAATTGATCTGTTCAAAAATGTGGATGCTTATACCGCTGAAATTGTTTGTAGTTGAATTTGCAACTGGAGAAGTTATGCTAAGTGTATGTGCGTTTGTATAGTTTTCTTCCACAGGTATTCAGGCTTCTAGAAAACTTCCACACACACACACACACCCCACATACACAAACAAACCATGGTAGATGTGTAGATAACTCAAGATGGGAGAAAAGGAAGATCAAGAAGATTGACAATTTAGAACCACAACTTCTGATCTCAGGCTCTTGTTCTGATCTCAGGTGAAAAAGCCACTTGCATGGTTATAGCATACAAATTACATTCTCCAAGAAAGTTGCAGCCCTCTTGCCTAGATGGCAGAGAAAAACCTGTGCCCTGGTTAAGCAGAGGGGGAACGTGTGCAGCTCATTTTCAGTCCCTTAAATAGAAAAGAAAAAAGGTCGGAGCTGATTTAGGTTTTAATCGGCCTAAAAGCAATTCAGATAGACTAACAGTGTACAATGGTGTTCCCTGGCATCCCTGCACTGGAAAGCTAAGCCACCAATAAAAAGGAAGGAAACGCTGACCTGTGAGGGCAAACCAATGCTTCCCTTGCTTCAGTGGTGCAATGTAAGATGCGGCAGGAAGGACTGCAAAATATGTGCAAGTGCGGGGGGGGGGGGGAAAATGCAGGAGAAAGGCAATGGAGATGGAGGGTTTTCTGGAACTTGAGCAAATGTGATGGCATGTGCACCTGGAAAAGGAATGGGGGGGGGGAATTCTGGCAAGAGCACCATGGTTTCCCAAGGTATTCCAGAGAGATTCCAAATTAAGAGACTGTGCAATCCTGAGCTGGACAGGAGAGGGAAGAAGACATCCTAGAATCTCTCAGGGTATGTATCTATTAGGTTAGAAGGTTATACTTTTAGTCTGACCCTCCATCTTTACTCAAGTTTGTTAATTAAATCAATTTTTATTAGAGAAAGAGGAAAGGTACTTACATATAAATAGAAATGAAGAGAAAGAGGAGGAAGAGAAGAAAAAGAATGAAAACGAAGAAGGGAAGGGTGGGAGAAGGAAGAATATTTATTTACTTACTTACTTACTTACTTACTTACTTACTTACTTACTTACTTACTTACTTACTTACTTACTTACTTATTTATTTATTTATTTATTTATTTATTTATTTATTTACTGCCTTTATTTTTATAAATAACTCAAGACAGTGAAGACATCCAACACATCTTCCTTCTGCTATTTTCTCCTTGTGAGGTGAGATGGACTGACTTTCATGGCTAAGGTGGGGCAGTCTCCTGCGTCTAGCCCAGTGCTTTAACCACTAGGACAAACTAGCTCTGAAGGAAAAAAAAAAAAAAGGAGAGGTATAAGGAAAAACATAGCCAATGAAACTTCTCAGACAGAAGTTACTAAAAAGCTTAAGAGCTTAAGGTTTCTAGTGCATATTTATTAATTATATTTATTCTTTTATCCTCAAAAGGAGAGAAGAAAAGGAAGGAAAGTGTACGTGTTTGTGTGTTTGTATACGTGTACACATGTCATAAATAGAGAATTGCTTACAACTGCCCATTTCTCCGTGCCTTTCCAAAGACAGGTGAGCAAATACCCCCTATCAGCAGGAGACAGAAATATCTGACCTGTTCTGTGGAACCCTAGGAAATATACAGCATTATCGAGGTTTGTTTGTTTTTTTAAATAAAACTTCCCTCCTATGGCATCTTCAACTCCCTTAAGAGGATGGTCCTGCAAACATTGGAGATCACGGGGCAGGCAAGGTAGTCTTTATTCAGACTATTCAGCCTTTATACCAGAGCTCCGTGAGATAAACTAGGCTTTGAATGGGTTAGGGCTGGGTTGTCTAAAGAAGGTCGAATCTTTGGAGTGAGTGTTGTCCCTGTATGATTAATCTGATTTCTGTCTTCCCCCATTTCAAATAACTGTTTCATATGGTACTCACTGATAACTGGCCAGGACCTTGTGACACCCACCAGAAGTAAAACATAGGTGCTTGCCTCTGTTAGAATTTTTATTGGGACATAACTCTTGCCTGCTGGTCTAACTTTTGGCTCTGTGGGCAAAATCTCTCCCATCTCTATATGCAGCTTTTGAATATCAGATAAGAATGCTAACCAGCTCCAAGAATCCCTGAGAGAGAGAAAAGCGGTTTTACAGATCAAGGGCACGTTTGCCCAGAGCTTTTGGTTTAGCACCATACACACTTGGGACAGCTCCCAGATGACCTTATTGGATGGCAGTAGCTTCCTTAATAAATGAAAAAGAAACCTTATGGGCGGGAGAGGGACGGTCAAAGATTTATTATTTATCAATGTTTAGTTGCCAAATATGATTTGCTTGCTTTGAAAGATAACACATCATTTGCATTTGTCCTTACTTTAGCTTGAATTTCTCTTTACTTAAATGACCACAAAGGAAGTAGGGTAGCGTGGGTGTGGGTGGCTATGTGTATGGGTGTGTGTGTGAGAAAAAAAGAAACAGAGAGGGAAGTGATACATGGTTTGTGTGTGTGTGTGTGTGTGTGTGTGTGTGCGCGCGCACACAGGGAGGGGGATACAGGGAAAATGCCATCTGTCCAGGAGGAGGAAACTGCATTAGTCTTTATAAAATGAGAAGTAGGCTTCCTCCCCACTCCAGTGCACATAAAAAGTATACTTTAGGTGTTCAGAAAGAGACAAAGATAGTGAAGAAATTTGAATATATTTTAAGCAGTTCTTATGAACACCTATTATCAAACTATTTGATAATAAGTCTTCAAAAGGGCTGCTTGAAACATATTTGAATTTTTCACCATCTTTGTCTCTTTCTGAACACATAAAACACACTTTTATTTGTTATTTTAATGTCTTGAGTCGCCTTGGGAGTGAGAGCTTGTCTAAGTCCCTCTTCAGAAACATGTTTGGCCATAATGAAAGAATTATATCTTTTGCCCATATATACATTTAGCATTATTTCTTTGAAGTAAGCTAATACTGAGAGAATCAAATCAACATCTATTATTTATTAATTGTCTTCTTGAGATGCTGCTTCAATTCACTGAATAAAATCATAGCTGACTTGCAGCTCTCAGACCATCAAAATGTTGGGAATTGTTTCAGGAAAAAGTAGCAAATTAATGTTTAAAACACACCACTGTATTTCAGAATTTTAGACACAAACACACACACACACACACACACACACACACTTCCTTTTAACCAACCATGTACCTTTTTTAAAATCTGAAATTCACAGCTAAACTTTGTCCCATGTTAGAGTGGTGAGAAAGTCTGCAATTCATAACCTTTTTGCCTTTTGATCTGTATTATTTGTTTAAAAGGAGCTGTAATTTTCTCTCTTTAAAATGCAGAATACCCTGCCATAAACTAAATTAGACAGGATTAAGATGGATAGATATATCATAGACAGACAGACAGACAGACAGACAGACAGATAATAAACTAGTCCTTATTTAAAATAAGACTTTGAGATTTTTTTGTTTAGCATATCATTTGACGTAAATATTTATTCATCTTAAGGAAACTGAACAGAAACACACAAAAAAGCACTTCTGGTGTCCCATAGACATTTCATATTGTCTACAACTGTTTCTTCCTCTCTCTCTCTCTCTCTCTCTCTGTTAGTTTTCTTTTTCTGTAAAACGTTGTTGATTTTTGTTGTTTTATTTTAAAAACCTTGTTCAGAAATGTAAGTTCTTTGAATTTTAAAAATGCTGGTATGTCTAAAGGTGATGGAGGTCACATTAAAAGAAGGGGAAAATTAGAGGTATTTTTTTCATCCTCCTTTTGCTCAAATAAAGTTATCAGATGAACAAAAAAACGAAATAGTACTGTATTGGGGAAAAATATACTCTTCTAAGTCCTTAGAAGTTACTGTTTTTTCGTTTTTTTATAGAGAGATTTGTATACTAGTGTATCCTTACATAAACATATGCTTCCCTCCCCAAACCCATCACAGAAAGAAAGAATGTAAGTTACTATTAAGGGGGGGGGCGAAATAAGCCAACAGAAATATTAAGCATAATAGTATTCTCTTCACATCACCTTTAAAAGTTGCATATTTGCGTTTCCCCAACCTATCCATGCATAACAAAACATTTTGCCATTTCATAAAAATCTCCTCCCCCCCACATTTTCTTTAACATTTTTAAAACAGGTAAAAAAACAGCATGACACACAAATTTTGGAAAATAAGTTACGTGGGGTTACAAGGGTGGTTCAAAAAGTCAGTGATTGTTAAATATCAGGGAAACTTTCCACAGTCCATTTCCCCCAAATCAAAAAGTGCACAATTTTAAATCTCAGCGAGTTTGTTGGTCCATATTTCTAATATTTCATATGGATTCTTTTTGTTGTTTTTCTTTCTTTCCTCTTTCCCTTTCTTTTGTTTCTTTTTCTAGTTTCAATACCTACTTGCATAGATAGAGATAGAATATATTTTTCATCTGTTTGCCCGTTTATTGCTTTTTCAAGTTCTCACTGCATTGAAAGTTTGATTTAAAGTTTGCAAATATGTTAACACCTTAATTTGTGCAAGCTGATACATATTTACACTGAAGTAAGCCCCATTAAGCTTAATAAGACTAACTCCCAGATAAATATGTAAAGGATTGCAAATGGCATAGATACCTTTTTCGGGGAATTTTTGATACAGCTACTGGGAGGATGGAAATCTTCCTCCCATCACCTGCCCTTTACAAACTGTTTTGTTCTAAAGCCATATTGAACTTTAGGAAAATTTTAGTTGACCCATAAGGCATAATTTAGCATAGGCAATCCATTAGGATGGGGGTGAAACTTTGATACTCCCTTCCTCTTTAATTTTGAAAAATGTGATAGTCTCTCCCAATAATCTGGATCTAATAATCTGGATCTTGTTTTCGGATGGGCAAAATCTCAACTAAACAGTCTATTAGCTATAGAGTCCTTTCGTTTGTTTTTAAATATAAAATTATGCTAGCATATATATTGCACCAGATTTTTTTCCATAGTACTTAGTGGGGGCAGGGAAGTCGCAGATTCTGTTTATAATCTGATTCCCAATCGGGGTTGGAGTCCCGCGGAAACCAAGGTGCGAAAAAAACTCCACCGACTTTCCATTTAAACCGAAGCCAGCGACTGAAAATCAAATGCGACCCGTTGAATTCAACGGGATTGGGAAGGATTGAAACCCGCTGCCTCAGCTCAAGAGGCTGTTGGATCAGGTTACCCCCCCCCCTCCAGCTTCAAAACAAGAACGTCCGGCTCAATTAGTTCACGAATAGGAATGATTATTATTTTATCCTCCCGCCCTTCGATATTTTGTTAATATGTTACGAGAAAAGTGGTTCACAGTTTTAAAAAAAAATTGCAGCCCTCGGGACCAAGTACAGGGGAATATCAGAGAAGGCCGAGGATCTATTGATCTCTCTCTCTTCCCCCGTCCCTCTCTCATTCTCTCTCTTTCTGTTTAGTTTATATCACCCAAATACCCCCTCCCTTTCCCAGTCCAATAAACTGGAAATCTACAAGTGGTCACGGTTACCCGTGGAACCGGTAGGGGAACGCGACGCCCAGGGCGCCTCTGGGAAGAGGGGGAAAGGGACTAGTTATGGAAAAAAGCATTGAGCTCCTCGTACATCGGACCTCGGTCGTGATGGAGGTGCATCTCGTAAGGCAAAACATTCTCAGAGTGGACGCCACTGCGCATTCCCGAAGATCCGAACACTAAATTGTGCCCGGAAGGGCGAGAACTGGGGAGGGCGGAGTAGTGCATAGAATAATGGTAATTTTTCTCGTGGTCGGGGGAAGAATCCTGCTTGAGGGAAAAATTCCCATTCACGCACAAAGGAGGGCTCAGAGGCCCGTCGTATTCCGAGCTATTGTAATCTGGCGAGGCATTCCCATAGAGGGACTCGTAGGTGGCGCAGTAAGCATGCGTCCGCAAGGCGTGGGAGCTAGCCATGGTGCTGGAAGCGCACTGCGCGCTGGAGATCCGCGAGCACTGGTAGGTGTAGGGATGCATGGCAAAGGTGGAGTTGGGCCCGTGGTATCTCCCCGCCTCCTGGCCTTGCTCAGTAAGGAAATTCCTTGAGTTGAGCTGGAGGCAACCGGCCACTAAGTTAGTGGTCGGCTGGGACAAACCTTTGCACAAAGTCTGCACATAGGAGACCAAGTCTGGCCTCTTGCCCGAGCGCAGGATCTCCGACAGGGCCCAGATGTAATTCTTGGCCAGGCGCAAGGTTTCGATCTTGGACAATTTCTGCGTTTTGGAGTAACAAGGCACGACCTTGCGGAGATTGTCCAAGGCGGCGTTAAGGTCGTGCATCCGATTGCGTTCCCGGGCGTTGGCCTTTTGGCGTCGCAGCTTGGAACGCTCCAGCCTGGCCTTGGTCATTTTCCTTTTTTTGGGGCCTCGTTTCTTAGGCCGATCGCCTTCCGCTTCCTCGATGCCTTCCTCCTCCTCCTCCTCCTCCTCTTCATCAGCACCCAGGTCGTTCTCCTCTTTTACCTCCGAGTCGTCCGGCTCCTCCTCAAGAGGGCAGCTTTTGCTTTTCCGCTCCTCTTTGTCGCTCGAATCATCCTCTTCACAATCGTCCGCCCAGCTGGAGAATTTCTGAACTTCTGGGATCAAGCTGGGTTCGCTGAAGAGGCGCGTCAACATGGTGGCTGGAGGGGTGACGGGGGCGGGGAAGAAGGGAGGGAGGAGAAAGGCGCACGGATTGAGCCGGCCGGAAAGAAGGGAAGAATGGCAACGAGAAATAGTCACACAAGTTGGTCTTAACATCCACCACTTAACACCCACCAATCAATTACCCTGGACCCCTGGAAGATTATCTCAACCCACGGATAGTTGATCGCTCAGCCTTTTCCAGCCAATTGCTGGGAAAGCTGTCAGTTCCTCTCCTAAACAGATTTCAAGCTTTCTGGCCAAGATATAGAGGGCCCTCCCTTCACCCAATCTTTGCTGCCAGCCTGGTCACCCGATCCTTAAAGTAATTTGGAAGGAGAGGGAGGGAGGGAGAGAGAGAGAGAGAGAGAGGGAGAGAGAGAGAGAGAGGGAGAGAGAGAGATGGATAGAGTGTGAGAGAGAGAGAAGACGAGAGAGAGCGAACGAGAAGGGGAGAGAGAGAGAGAGAGAGAGAGAGAGAGAGAGAGAAGGCTGTCTTCAGACATCCACCTCTTGCTCAAATCTCAACCTGTTTCCAGCTGAAATGGAGTTATGGTATTATTACGGTCTGATTTCAAACTATAAGTTGATTATCATTACCCTTCTGTAGTTGATTCTCTCTCTCTCTCTCTCTCTCTCTCTCTCTCTCTCTCTCATACATACACACACAAACACAGATAGAGAGATAGAGAGATAGAAAGATAAAGAGAGAGATAGAAAGAGAGAGATAGAGAGATAGAGAGATAGAGAAATAGAAAGATAGAAAGATAGAGAGATAGAGAGATAGAGAGATAGAAAGATAGAAAGATAGAGAGATAGAGAGATAGAGAGATAGAGAGATAGAGAGATAGAGAGATAGAGAGATAGAGAGATAGAGAGAGAGATTCCTTAACAAACCGCAGCTTTTTCTGCAAAAGCTTCTGCCTAATGCCTTCCTTGTTATCCAGGTCTCTCGCCTAACCTTTATGTGTATGTGCACGCGCATATGCGCGTGTGTTGGTGTGTATGTGGGAATCCCACCCTTCAAATCACAGGATGGAACTATTCTAAAGCTTGTCTAAACCTCTTTAGTGAGCTGCCTCCTAAACCTGTCTATCCTCCCGACTGACACGAACAGCATTACCATTGCATAATGGCAGCCAGCCTTACTTATTCTCCCCCCCTCGTTTCATTTTTTTAAAACATTGTACATATGCACAATACTTTATATACACATACTTCTCACATGCATACAAAGACAGAACTTGGGGTGGGGGAGAGGGCAGGAAGATTTGTTTAGAACTTGCCTGAAATTGGGTTTTTCTCATTCTTTCCCTAGAAACAATGGACTCATTTAAAAAGTATGTTTATTATTAATTGATGTCTACATTGCTTTCCCGCTTAATTGGTGCAAAGCTGAGCTTGATATCTCTTATCCCTCTTCATTACAAATGACCCCGTTCCTTTTATTGTATCGAAAAACAATGAATTTTTCTCCATTTTTTACGGGAACTCAGAGCCATATTATTCAGCCTCGCTCCCCTCTTTTGATTAGTTTACCAGATTTAATGGAATTAAAAATCATTAAACCTATCTCATCTGCATCCCAGCATGTTAGAGCATAAGACTGCTGCTCTCGCTTGCACAGCTTTCAGACGGGGATCTCGGGAATGCCCAGTTAAACCTAGAACTTTTCTCTCCAATTCCTGACTCCTTCTCCGCTTAGAAAACCGGATCTTTTGCCTTAGCTTTTCCTGGGTCCTGTCCTTTCCAAGAAGAATTAAAACAAGCATTACATTTCTGAAGGTAGACACTTCGCAGCGCTGAAACCCCACCGACCCCGCAATCTTCACTCCGCGTCCCTCCCTTGCTTGCCAAAATCCTGATAACTTCTCCGTCGGGCCCCGGTTTTTGTTCCCTCCCCGGTTGGTTTTCCCGTTCGAGGGTTCTTTCCATGCTCCCTGGGAGGAGGAGAAAGGGTTCAAGTGTTCCTTCTCTGTCTATGGCACCGTCCCCATTCTCATCCTCCTTCTCAGGGCGACCCTCGAGATTGTGGCATCTCGGCAGATTTTCCCTTCCCGACCCATCTTCCTCCTCCTCCTCCTCCTCCTCCTCCTCCTGCTTGCTCCTCTCCCTCCCCCCTCCCCCCTCCCCTTCATCCCCCCCTATCCCCCGCACAACCAGACCTGAGACCATTTTCCTGGGAGAAGATTGAGCTGCCGAAAGAACTGATGGGTCCATGTGCCAGTTTTGTGCGGGAGTGTTTGCAGTCATTTTATGTTGCCTTTGGAGCGGGGAAGCAACGAGGGGTGGAGGGGGGGGGGAGAGAGGGAGAGAGAGGCAGAGAGACCGAGAGACCTCCACGAACCAAACCGCGGCGCAGATAAACCCCGAAGCTAGAATAAATCGCTTGCAAGATGAGATTAGAAAAGATAGGGAGCCTTTCGCACCCGTAATTGCTGGAGATATGATTCCACGGTAGATAGGTATGTACAAGTGTGTGTGTGTCTGTGTGTGTGTGTGTGTGCGCGCATTTCTCCCCCACATCTTTAAAAATATATAATGTTATTACCAAATTGTTTGCTTTTGCTTTTTTTTCCCCCCCAAGTGGTTTTGTATGGGTAGATAGATAACCTTCCTTCTTATACAAAACCGGCCTTTTTTACATCAGAGGTTTAATGATCTAGGCATACATCTTAGGTAGAGATAGCTTTCCCACCTCTTCCCCCCACCCCACTCCCATCCCACTCCCACCCGGCACTTCGTGCATTCCTCTTCAAAGATACAAATCGATTGAGATGTGCAAACGTCGGGGGGGGGGGAGAGAAAAGAGAAAGATAAGAACTCGAGGGGGGGGGGATTTAAAAAGTGGCCAGAGTTGCAACCCAGTATTTAAGTTCATAGCCCCCCTTCCTTACATAACTTACCTTCGAAGCTGAAATGAGGAGTCCTCAAGTCCTCGGACCCCGCATCTTTTGGGAGTACGGAGGGGAAAAAAATGGGGGGAGGAAAGGGGGAAAAGACTCCTTGAGGTCCACCCCGTCTCCTTCACTGTCTTATCCAAAAGGAGGAGGGAAGTGGCACGCTTCGAGCAGGCAGAGGGGTACCAACTCTGATGCCAGACCATATGGCTGGCACGTCATCCACTGGAGTTATCACATGAGCTGCGGAGATTGACATGCGCTCGCGTGTAGGGAGATCTTGCTCTCTGGGGAAAGCGAGACCACCATCTGTCACTCCCTATTCTTGAGAGAAAAAAGAAAGAAAGAGAGAGAGAAAGAGAGAGAGAGAGAGAGAAAGAAAGAAAGAAAGAAAGAAAGAAAGAAAGAAAGAAAGAAAGAAAGAAAGAAAGAAAGAAAGAAAGAAAGAAAGAAAGAAAGAAAGAAAGACCTAACCCAGTCACCACACTGACTGGGATCTACAAGATGAAAGAGACTAGGGAAAAAGAAAATAGCAAAGGGAGGTGGGAACAATAGAATTTGCAGACTTAGGGGTGGGGGGCAGTGGTTAGAGAAATACTAGATAGCGGAATGTATCTTGATGTAACTGGTTGTAATATTCCTTGAAAGAATGGATGAAAGACATTATTTTTTTAAAAAAACAACAACCCCACAGCCTATCATATGCTCTGGTCACAGCTCACCTATGGTAGAAGAGGGCCTACCATCTTCTACTTGGAGTAACCTTCCTTCCTATTTGATATTTTTTTAAAAAAAAAAATTGATTAGTTTTGTTATTTTTTTGAAAAGAACTGGGATTTGGCCACTGAGGGGATGTGCACTTGTGTTCCTCTCTTGTTTTCATTTGGTAGCAAAAGGGACACGTTCTGTCCCACCAATCATAACTGGTTAATATGAAGCATATTCTCTCCCATCCTGGGAAAACATTTTGCAAGGTCTTAATTGAACTGAACTGAAATGTGTTGCTTCCATTCCAATCCTGTTCACCTGGATTTGTACAAGTGAATATTCCCATCGTTTTGTACTTCATGGATCAGAACTTTCAGGTTTTCTACACTGTTAATCTTCCTTTACTCCAAAATCTGCCATCCCAGAAATGGAATGGGAAACAAATAAATACAGTTATTAGCTGTTCCTGTTCGGATCCCATTCACTGCCACAGAGAAGTTCTTAATGGAGTTGTGCCCCTTGGATCTGAATTGTCCACCAGAATTGTCCTACCCTAGTGACCTAGAGGGTGATGGATCATTATGAAAAAAACTGTCTTTCAAAGCATTATCAACAATGGGAAAAAAGACCCACCCTTTGAACTCTTCAAGATGGCTACACTCAATCATCTCAAAGAACTAACTTACCTTATTTGACAGTAAGGGCTCCTTCTAAGTGGATTCTTTTTTCCTGAATTCAAGAAAATATTTCTCCTAGGGTAGTCTATATATCAAGAATATATTAGATAAAAGGAAAGTTATAAGATTGTGATGGAGGTGAAAAGAAGCAAAAATATATAGTATTTGACTATTAGGATGCTCAATTTTTTCTTGTATATCTCACAAAATAATTAAACTTGGCACGCGTATTTCAAACACTGTATTCATAGCACCTTCCCCAATCTGGTGTCTTCCAGATGTGTTAGAGTCCACCAACCCCAATATTGTCACAGTCAGCAGCCACTGAAATTCAAAGTAAATAGTGCAACCACGTTTGGGAAGTTTGATAGTTATTCCTAAAAAAAAGTATGTTATAGGGTTGAGAACCCAAAATGGTGATAGTATTACAGTAATTTACTAAAAAGAAAAGCTTAAAAGGTATTTTTTTTAAAAAAGAAAAGGAAATCAAGTATCAGAAATTGGATGGAATTCCTCCATCCCCCCCCCTTAAATGATTAGAAACAAGAGAGTCTCTAAAATGGCAAGGCAATACTTGAGGCAGATACAGTAAAACAATTTCCCTGCCATTCATTTTCAGAATTTAGTTCTAAAGATCTGGCCATTGCCACTAATTGATATAAATCCAGGAAGATATTAGATGTATTACTGGAGAATAGGTCTATCGTTACCCAATGCAATGGCCATAGCCATCCATTATGTATAGGCTAACGTAATTTCCATACAGGATCATTAATTTAAATGTTTTCTTAGATATATGTCTACAGTAAAATAGGGAAAATTATTAGAATGAGAAGTAACTTCAGTATTTGTTCTGATTTCCATTATGGTTATACCTCATGGTAATTAGATATCCTTTCCCCCCCCCTTACACTGTATATGTGTATAGTAGAATATATTTCATAACTTTGAATTTAAATTAAAAATAAATTTTTACTTAAAATTAGTTTTGAATCAAAATGTCTTTATGACAATGTTGTGTTTGGATACACATGCAACACACTTGAGAGCTAGGTATAGACCCAAGTCTATCCTGAATTTCAATTTCTCTCTCTCTCTGAATTTTTAAAGAATCTATCATTGATATTTTGAACTCATTACCAGGAATACTGTATTAAAGGACACCCCTCATTAACCTTCCTCCTGGTGATAACTAACCCAGTAACATCTAATGACAGTGACTTTATTTCCCTAGAGTTATTGAACACTTTGGGTGGGTTCTTCCCCCAACATTTCAGGCTGATCAAAAATGTTTTGATAGTTGTGGTTTAATCTGTTCTGGAATGACACTCATTACTTCACCATGTTGAGTGAACCAAACAAATTAATCCATAGTTTTTTTGGGGGGGAGGGAAAAAGGGCCTAGCATGTTACATGAACATAGCATTTGCGTTTTGTTAATCTGTATTTAATGTTTAATATGCTATTTTAATTCAGTTTTAATTTTTGGGTTTTTAATGTTTTGCTTGATCAAATTGGAAAGTGTGTTCATTCTGATAAATTCTAAATTCTAAAAAGGGTAATCTCCATATTATATATTGTTTCCCTTTTCTCTGCCCCTTCCCACCACAGAATCATTAATATCCCATTCCACTCTCTGAATATGTCATTTTACTTCAATGAATACAATGTGGGTATATAAAAACAACATTGATTCTCTGTAACTGTGTGGTCTCCAAGAGGAAAAGTATGGGTCAGATTTAGCCCTTATCTCACTGCCCTTTTTAGGTTCTCCCAGTTCCCAGAATTCTCATCCACCAAGGATGAGGAGGCAGCTGAAGAGTGGGAGCACTTCCCTAGAGAAAGGAGAGGGAGTGGCTTAGGCAGCAACTACTGAGGATGCTAGCTGAGCTTGGGAAGGCTGGAATTTTTGATGACTGCTAGCTGAGCTTAGGAAGGCTGGAATTTTTGATGACTTCTGGAGAAGCAGCAGCAGCAGCAGCAGCAGCAGCAGCAGCAGCAGCAGCAGCAGCAGCAGCAGCAGCAGCAGCAGCAGCAGCAGCAGCAGCAAAGCATTGGCGGCTAGATTTGCCATTCTCTCTTGCTGATGTCTACATGTGTATCCTGCATCTTCCCTTCCTGACCTGCACCCTTCCTGTCATACCGGTTCAAGTGCAGTTATCAGATTGTTCTGTGCATTTACAGTCTGTTCTCCTCCAAGGAGTCAGCCAATCAGGGTTAATAAGGAGGATCTGTCTTGCTCCACAGTGTCTGAGGGGAGAAATAATGTGGCTTTTTTGGGCAAGAAAAGACTGGAGCAATATGGATATTGCAGGTGACTGGCCAGCAAAACAATTGGCAGCAGGCACCCTGTAGTGATGCTGTACAGCAGGAGTTGGTTGAGCTGGGGCTTGTTCTCTGAGGTAGAATGAAGCAGCTGCCCCAGGAGTAGATCTGGGATATCATGAAAAGATAGAACGTGGCTTGATAGAAAATAGTTATCAATTCTGTTATTATTGGATTGTAACTGGCAGAGATTGGTTTTTCTGCCTTCTAATTGAGTTGACTTTGGGCACTCTACACCTTGAGACAGGTGGCTTGAAGTTATTACTTGTGCCTTAGGCAGAAAAATGCCATTGGCCTGCAGTGAGGTTAGCAGTCCTGGCCCCCTTGAGATGCAGGTGCACCATTTAGATGAATCTAGCTCATCATAATAAAGGGTCACTTGTGAACTATGTCTTTCAGTTCAAGAGATTATGAATTAAGAGGCAAACAAAGGCCTGAAGTCCTTAGAGGAAGTGTGGGATAAAACATATAGTAAATAAAAGCATTCATAAAGAAAGACTGTAGCTTGCACTCAAGAATGGGGAAAGAGTGATTAAATTAGTGGTTGCTCCAGTGGGAAATACCACAGAGTTTCAAACTCTCCCCCATGGCTATGTGGCATTTTTGGGAGACTTTATGCTTCATGATGAGTCAACTCTAAATTATTACCCCCACTAGGTCAACGATGCTGTGCAAGTCTTCAGTTGGTGTCTAGAGATTAAGAGAATAGTAGGGAAGACAATATTAAACTCTACATGATGGATCTGTTGTTTGCCTTTAAACATTTAAGCTCACCAAACAGAGTCATGTTCCTCCTTGTGGGTTCTTCTGGACTTATGTCTCCTGTTTGAAAGGTCCTATGACCAGAGGAAGCCTTTGCCTGTTGCACCAGCTACAAACCTACCTGATCCAGGAAGCCTTGGGTGATAACTTCTGTCTTGATCACCATGTCCCAGGATTATTGCAATGTGATAAAAAAGAATTGCCCTTGAAAAGTTCAGTACATAATACATTGCTCAAGTTGATAGCAAGTGAAATATGATTTTGCAAAATACATCTATTCTTTGCCAGTGGGCTTCTAAGCTCAGTTCAAAAGTCTTTACATGTAAAGTTCATTAAGGCATAGCAATAGATTACACAAAGAATAATTTGTCTCATATAATTCTGCAATCCTGTGAGGTTATCTAGGGAATGCATGTTAATGTTCCACTTCCAGGAAAGATTAAATGAATGTAGACTAGAAGAGAGGCCCTCTCTCTGGTTACTCCCATATTATGGAAGATGCCGACCTCAAAAGTGTGTTTTGTCTCTTTGCTCTGCAACATTCTGGAAAACAGAATGGTTTCCAAAGACCCCATGCTCCTGTTCTTGCACCTTTTTAGCTGAAGCAGTTGAACTGTTAAAGTTTTATTATTCATCACTTGGAATTTTTTTGCAATCAATCAATTAATCAAGCAAGCAAGCAAGCAAGCAAGCAAGCAAGCAAGCAAGCAAGCAAGCAAGCAAGCAAGCAAGCAAACAAACAAACAAACAAATAACTTGCAGAGAAGCATAATATATATAGGATTATACCTAATCATCTGAAATGTTTATATCTAATATTTCTCTAAACATAAAAATAACCAAAAAAAAATCCTACTGGATCAGATTAAAGAGTCATCTATTCCATAGATCATTCCCATGCTATTTCTTAAAAGTTTGATTTTAAAAGAACAGGCAGCTGATTTAACAATTATTAGTATTACATACATCCTTCAAAATCCCACTGTGTAAGAACGGGAAGAGAGAATACTTCTTAAAGTGATGTCAGGTTGTTGCTTCATCTGAAACAAAGTTTTAAAGTTTTATTTTTCTGTTTCAGCCAATGTTTATCCATGAACTGGTGTGAGAGCTCAGAAAGATGGCACAGAGGTAGCATCTTTTGTTAAGAGCTCCCTCTAAAGCTTCTTTTAATTTTTAACTAGCTCTTTACTTTATTTTATTTTATTTTCATCTCTTTTTCTTCTGCTAGAGACATGTATTTTTACCATTTTTATAGGAGACTGGTGTTTCGTCTCTGCCATGGGAAACAGGAAAAAGAGGTAGCATTCATATTCTGTTTCTCAGACTTCACTCAAGCCTGCTTAAAGTTGATAGGTACCTAAAAAGTAAACAGCCACTCACTGCAAGTAACCAAACTTATCCTAATTTTCCTGGTAGCTTCTCAAACAGTTATGACTCCGTGGAATTGGACCTACAAGCAGAGAAAGAGTGTCTCCAACTTTTAGATCTTTCTGTCTCTCTCCTCTTTTCAGATCTCAGCTGAAAGGCTCATGCAATAAGAGAACAAACAACAAAAATATTACTGACTTCACAGATAATGCCTACTGATGGCACAAGCAGTATTGCCAATTTTTGGGCTTCTGGCCAGTTAACAATAAAGTGAACAGTCTAAAAAAGACTTTTATTAAACTTAAACACAGTCATCCAAGTACTGCTGCTGAGTCAGTTAAAACAAGCTCATGCAGAGACAATTTTAATTCAAAAGCAGATAATAGCTGTGGAAAGGTAGATCCTAATTTGGAACCCAAAAAGAGAGTGAGAATAAGCTAAAACATCTTAGATCCAGAGGAGTGTGCAAAGCAAGTTCCACCCTCGCAGGAAGCATTGGATGAAAGACAAGTAAATCATAATGGCTACTTACAGCCAAACCTGATGACTCTACAAATTCAAAATAGTAGAGTAAATAGAGGAAAATGGGAATCCAGAAGTGCAGCCATTCTCTCACTTAGTCTGCTTCTAACTGTGGAAGAGAGTTCGTTGATTTGCAAAAAGTTGAATGGTTCCCATGCAGGAGAAAGTCTAAAGAAGCTTTCTTTCATTCAAACACCCTATTATTGCCAGGATGTTATGGTGAAACCTAGCTGGAGCTAGTTGGACTTCTTCCCATTATGTGTGTTCTACATAGAAGCAGCAAGCCCATTAATTACCCATCTGGCAATAAGAGTGTTTATACTTTAAAGTTGAATTGTAGCAACAAAAAAGTTGGTAGCCCCAAAGACTTCTATCACCAATGTCCTTGAGAAGAGAGAGTCTGAATAAGCAACCTGTATTTTTCACAGCAAATCAGTTTTCTGAAGAACCCTTAGAAATAAATTTGATTAACTCTTTCAGTACCTTGTCAGATACCTAACAAAAGGGTGTTATAAAAAGGCTTGATTATCCGAGGGAAATATTAGCAACAATATGTAAAGCTGTTAAACCTGTAATAGATGTGGTCAAGAAAATAATGCCTATTTTGAAAAACTATTTGCTGGTTCATCCCCTATTTCATTATGTAATATGGACATGGAAGAGAACAACAAAGAGTTTTGGGGAGTAGTTTTCCCCTACTCCCCCTACTCCCTGATTTAAAAAAATGACACCATACACAGAAATGTAAGTAACAGAAATAAAACAAAGGTTGACAAGAGGGAGTAAGATACAGCCCAAATCTTGGTGGTCCTTACTAGGTGAGGATGGTCTTGGGGCAGGACTGAGTTATTAGGAGGTCACCCTTAGCTCAATGCTTCTAAAAATAGATATAAACCCAAAATCACCAGCTAGGGTTACAGCTTATGAAGCAGTTCAAAATGATCTAAGGAAAGAATTTGAGTCAAGGAAATCATCCTTATAAGCTATCCTTCCTGGACTTTGATACTATTCTGAGTTGCCAACCTGCAAAGGTTCCCCACTCAAATTGCTGCTCACCTCAAAACTTGCTGGAGCTTATATAATGGTAAGGTAGACAAATTTTAAACCACTGTGAGTGGGTGGGTGGGGGTTGGGAGGGGGAAACTCTGCTATCTAGTTGCTGACTTGGAATATCACTGGGTGGAAAAATAGAATAATGGATGAGGACCTCGTACAGTTCCTCTCTAAATTTGACTGCATAACATTTCAAGAGACCCGGTTGTTTGCAGATGAAGAAAAGATTCATTTACCAGGCCTTAGATCTTGGACTATTCCCTGCAAAGAAATATAAAACTAAAGGATCAGCATCAGAAAGACTAACTACACTTGCCAAGGCAAAACTGGGGTGGCAGGGACAGGAACTGGCCCTCAGATATGATTCTCCCCATTATTTAGCTGTAGAATTTTCATGTAAATTCTCTGAAATAGTTCTACTGAACATATATCTATCCCTGCAAATACCTGCGCTCCACAATGGATCATTGTTTTATTTTACACCATCTCATAACAAAACAATTAATGTGAAGAAACTGTTTACCACCTTCATAGATCTCAGTCTGGCTTTTGACTCTATAAACAGAAATATCTTGTAGAAGAAAATAGCCAACTTAAATATGGAACCCAAAACCTTATTCTTGGTTAAGATTCTCTACTCAAACACTCATTTGAAAGTCCATATTCCAACTGTTCCCTCCCATAATCATGTTAGATAGGGTTGTATCTTAGCTCCAATGCTTTTTAACTTCTGTGTCAATGATAATCCAGGTTTCCTATATGCTTCAGACACTCATATGGCAAAGATCCATGATAAATTAATTAATATCTTTCTATATGCTGATGATGTGTTTCTAATGGCTCATTCTCAAATAGGTCCAAGAAGACCGTTTCAAAAGCTAATTACCTACTGTGCTCTTAATTTTATAAACATCAATAAAATTAAATCTAAAGTGATGGTATCTAGCAAAAAAACCCACATGAAATATAATTGGCAGGTAAATGAAGAGCCTATTGAACAAGTGAATTCTTTTACTTATTTAGGAGTGTTTTTTACCAGCACAGGGTCATGGATGAATCATTTTAAAAGAAACTCAGAAAGGGCCAAAGCAAGTACTAAAAAACTATATGAATAGTCTATATGTTATCTAATTATGTAATATCTAATTATGTTATGCACCTTGTCCAGATATTAAAAGTATTCAGGGCAAAAATAACCCAATGCTGTGGTTATGGTATGGAATTGTGAGGTCTTGCAAAAGCCACCTCACTTGAACATACCCAGACCCATTTTTTTAAGAAGCATACTTGGACAAGAACAATCGGAGCAGAAACAGGTAACCATTCCATATATAGCCATTTAATAATTGAAGTATTCACATGCTGCCAAAGGATTCATTCAATAGACTATGAAAGGCTCCCCCAAATATATTTAGTGGAATGAATATGTATCGTTCAGCCAAATTCCTGGGTAAGCCGACTTACCAAAATTATTTCATAGCGTGAGTTTTCCATCCAGTATTTATTCTCAGCTGCCTCCTAGGCAAGGGAAATTTTAAAACAGAGTCCTAGATATCAATGCTCAGACTGACATGGGGTTATTGGTAACAAATATATCTTTTAAGTTGGTTGGCCAAGAACAAAACTATTTCTCAATTTGAAAAATACCTGTCGATGAGTTTAATACGATTCCATGGCCCAATATTCCATGGCCCAATAGGGGTACCTCCATTACCTGCCATATCATGAGAGGACATGTATATGTGGTACCCCAGCCATTGAAGATATTGCTCACGTTTTGTTTGATTGTCAACTCTATGCCCCTCTTAGGCTTAGATACTTAACATCCCTACTTGAAGGAAGAGCCTACTGGGATCTGAGTCGCAGATTGTCCTATTTCCTCCTGGGCTCTAATCTATATTTCATGAACCGAACTTCTAAGTTTATAGCTAAAGTAGTTGACTGAAAGACCAGTTATTTCAAACAGATTGAAGTACCTTGTAAATGCGATGTATTTATCTGAATGTTGATTCTTTATATTTAACACATATATATTTTATTACTCGGTTTTCCTTTTATCTATTTTATCCTGGACTTATATTCTGTATTTTATTTTTTAATTTTTTTTAATATAGTTATAAGACTAATCAATAAACTAACATAAACCAGTGCTAAAGTAATCAATCAATTATTTAACATACATGAGAATTGTTTAAGATTAATTTACTGACTAAGGGTGTTAAAAACAACACATTTTCATTTGTGTGATCAAATTAGTAAAAAATTGGTATTTCAGTCCCCACAGAGAATGTTTGGTTGATTGAGTGTAAATATAGTCATTATTAATAATCATAATAATTAATTAATTGAATCATTTATGCCATCTTAATCCCCAGAGTAGATAGCTGAATATCTAACAAGAATGTCCAAAGAATTTCTTTAATGCTAGAAAACTCTGGAGAAAAAACAAATATATACAAACAGACAAATGAATGCACATATATACAAGTGTTGAAGGAAAAGTCTTCATCATGGCTCAGTCCAAGCCAGGAATAAACAACATGGCGACTGCTTTAGAAAGAAGTTTGCAGTTTATTGAAGAGGAGAGCCAGACAGAAAGATGGCTCTGGAAGAAAAAAAAGTGAGCACATGTAGGGAATGGGTTTTTATACCCTCTGGAGCCTTTTGTTTGGAGTTGTTCCTGTGGCATGAACTTTGACCTGAGTCTGAGTGTGCCTTTCTGGTATTCTGATGGTGGTGGGTTAATCCTATTATGTCCCAAAGGTCATATCCTGCTTCCCTGTGGCTGTGGCTGATGACTCTTAGATTTCTGGTGTGAGGGGTTGTTGATTCTAGGGATCTTTCTTCCTAATCCCAGTTTCGTGACTCCAGTCTTTCTGACAAGATTATCATATCTGCATTTCTGCAGACTTGGTTTCTGTTTGGGACACTTGGTGGGTTGGTTGGTTTCTGCCTTTAAATCCTTTAGGGAAATATATTCTGTCTTTTAAATATTTCCAAAAATATTTCTTTCTCGGGGGGGGGGGGGCTGACTTCCCACACAAGGATGTACTACCTTTACTTCAATTCGGAAGAACAGAATTTCTTATGATAAAGCACAGAGGAACACATTTGTGTACACAGAAATGAAAGAATAAAGTGCAAACAATAGCATTCTCTAATCAGATATCCATCAGAATCATTAACAGGATGGGAGAGATAATCATAAAAAAAAAAAGCCTTGTTAAGACTAGCATGGCGAAAAGAGATAGATTTTAAATGGGAAAAAAGCTCCATTGAGCTCACAAACCAGTGATGTTTTTGGTTTGTAATTCATACTGATCTTTAATGGAAGAGCTTCAGCTTTAGCTTTTAATGGTGTTATATAAACTGCTAACTTGAAGTAGGAAAGCCATCAAATAAAGAAGCAGTTGATCTCTGCTTGATTATTTATTTCATTCTCTGATTCCTGATATGCCTATCACAAATAATATGAAAGCTGAAAAGACTCTTTATTACACTCGCACTTGCTAGAGAAAGGGGAATTCATGAATTCCCCTGATGCTTCAGAATATTATGTAATAAATTCAGTGGCTACACACCTTCTTGGTTTCCCTCCATTGCTTTGAATTAAATTGAATGTATGGTTTTGTGGGGTAGGTAGCAGAAATAACAGAAATGGGAGAGGTTAGGGTTAAGAAAAAGAGAACATCCAAAAAGACTCATAGTTGGAAAGCTTCTGGAAGAGATAAAATAGATAAGAGTGACTGAGGACATTTTTTTAAAAACATCCATTAAAGTTCAGTAGCCCTCTGTAATTTAACTTTTTCCAAGGTACTGCCCTCCATTCATCAGCAAGTCCACCGAGATTATGATCAATTGTAATAAAACATACCTGCAGTGCATCTGATTGCATTTCCTCAGTTACAAACACTTTCACATGGAACTAAGGAGGAACATAACGAGAGTGGGCATATCCTCCCATCAGTTTCATCGTTTGTTCTGGATAATGGTATAATAGGAAATATACCCTACAGAGCATCATTTTCTTCCTATTATTGTGGCTTTCGGTAGGTTCTTTCCCCCCTGTCACTATTATGGAACTGAATTACACGATCCAGAAGGTTTATTTATGGTTTCTGTAGTGCAATATCTACTGTTTGCAGATCTCTGTAAAATTAATACATATTTCCTTGGTGTAGAAGTTTTTTTTTTTATATAAAGTTATTTTACTCTGCTAAACAAGTCAATAAAGGAAAAATGCTAATAGAGCAACTGTTTTAAAGATCAGCACAACACAGAGCAAATAGGCAAAGCAAATAACAGAAAAGGAAAAGGGCCCCTAGAAATTATATTAAAAACAGAGAATTCCAAAAACTTCAACCACATTTGCTTGAAATTATTCTTCTTTACCATTGTTTCCTTCCCTCAACAAATAGACAAACAAATAAACAAACACCTACACAACCTAATCTTTTTTTAAGTTAAAGCAAGGACTTCTGTTAAAAATCTAATATCACTAGCTTGATCATCTTGTATAAACCTAGCCTGAAGTTAGTACACTTTAGTTAGAAGAATATTTTGCAATTTTACTTATCAGCATCTATGTCAGTGATGGTGAACGTTTTAGAGACTGAGTGTCCAAATTGCAACCCAAAACCCAGTTATGCATCGTCGAGTGCCGGGTGGGTGTGGCCCATTGGGTGGGCGTGGCTGTGGTGGTAACGGCAGACTGGGTGGGACTAAAAAGTTCAATCAATCAATTTCAACTTTCCAAGATCTTTTTTTTTCCCCGTGAGAAGTTGAAATTGACTGATTGAACCTTTTTTTTTTTTGCACACGGCGGTGGAGGCCTAAAGCGAAAAGGTTTTGTAAAACCCAGCTGAAGGCCTAGGACTGGGGTGACGGCACGCATGCCCACAGAGAGGGCTCTGAGTGCCGCCTCTGGCACCCGTGCCATAAGTTCGCCACCACTGATCTATGTTTATCAGAAAATGTCTATATCTGAAGATGTATTAGAAGCTTTGCTTACTTGTGATGTTTGCCTCCTTACAACTAAGAGGCAGGGGTGTATTTTCAAAAGTTTTACTAGAAGCTTTTAGTAAAAATAGGTTGCAAAAACCTAGTATATTATTTGTACAAAACAACTAGGAACTACCAAAGAAGCAAATTAGAAACCTGATCTTATGATAAATGGACCATTGGGCCTGGTGTTTAAAAAAAATCCATCTCCTTTTCTGCAGAAGAATTGGTATTATATTGTTTACAGTAAAATTCAAAAGCTGTTGATTAATGAGTCTGGAAACTGTATAGACATTATGATACATTTCCTGAATAGTCAACATAATAGCACCTTGCTTGTCTTGTATAACTAGAAGCCAATAGCTTACTAGATTTTTCTCAGTACTGTTCTTGTTCAGTGTAATAAATATTCAGTTTCAGAAACATAAAGCTTCCTAAGTTTCTATTTAGCAAAGAGCAAACATTTATATCTGTCCAAGAATGGATGCGCTACATTAAGCAATAATAATTATTTAAATTTTTTATCCAGTCCTTTAGAGGAAGGCCAAATAATTTGTTGCCACTATTTTAAAAATATTATTCAGGTGACTAACTTCTATATTCTCTCTCTCACCTACACCTGTGCCAGAATCACTTTAGCCATTAATATAATTATTTTAAGATATGGTTTGGCAGCTGACCTATTTAGCAATCATTTGTAGTTACAATGGTGATGCAGAAGTAACTTTGTGACCAATTCTCACATTTAATAATAGTAATAATAATAATAATAATAGAACACAGGGTGGAAAAAGTTGTTGAGAATGAGAGGGTGAAGATCTTGTGGGACTTTCGAATACAGACAGATCGCCATTTGGAACACAATATGCCGGATATCGCAGTTGTAGAGAACCGAAGCGTACAGCTGATTGATATTGCTGTACCAGGAGATGCCAGAGTCGAAGAAAAAGAATTGGAAAAAATTACGAAATATCGCGACCTGGCCATCGAAACTGCGCAATTATGGATGAAACGTGTAACAGTGGTACCCATTGTCATCGGGGCACTGGGAACTATGTCCAAAAACTTCGCAAAACACATCAAGAAACTGCAGCTTCCTGCAATAACTCCAGCAATGTTACAAAAAACTGCGCTACTCGGAACATCTTATATTTTAAGAAGGTACCTGGTTGACACCTAGAATGCTGGTAGCAACCCGTGTCAACCATCAGCACCAGCCAATTTGAATGTTCAGTTGACTGAGGTTCATGTTTAATGATAAAAGATAATACTACCATAATACTATAATAATAATAATAATAATAATAATAATAATAATAATAAATAATAATAATAATAATAATAATAATAATAATAATAATAATAATAATAATAATAATAATAATAAAGTTGGAAGGGACCTTGGAGGTCATCTAGTCCAACCCCCTGCTCAGGCAGGAAACACTATACCAGGCATGTCAAACTGCCGGCCTGCGGGCCAGATGCGTCACGCCAAAACCGCGCCCACCCCATTGCCGGCAATGGGGAAAAAGTCCCGATAAGTCGCATGACGTCACATGACTTCACGAGTTTGACATGCCTGCCCTATACATTTCAGATAAATGGCTGTCCAGTCTCTTCTTAAAAACTTCCAGTGTTGGAGCATTCACAGCTTCTGGAGGCAGGTTGTTCCATTGGTTAATTGTTCTAACTGTCAGGAAGTTTCTCCTTAGTTCTAGGTTGCTTCTCTCCTTGATTAGTTTCCATCCGTTGCTTCTTGTCCTAAACTATACCTGTGCATTTGGTTTTTCTTGCCTAAATGTAGAACCTTACTTTTTTCACCATTGAATTTCATTTTGTTAGATAGCGCCCAGTGTTCAAGTCTGTCCAAATCCTCCTGTGTTCTTAAGCCTATCTTCTGGAGTGTTGGCTATTCCTGCCAGCTTGGTGTCATCTGCAAATTTGATGAGTTCCCCATCTATCCCCTCATCCAAATTGTTGATGAAGATGTTGAAGAGCACTGGGCCTAGAACAGAGCCTGGGGCACCCCACTACACACTTCCCTCCATGTAGATGCAGTTCCATTGAGGACCACACGCTGAGTACGGCCGGTCAGCCAGCTACGAATCCATCTGGTGGTGATGCTGTCTAACCCACATTTTTCTATCTTATCAAGTAGTAGGTTGTGATCTACTTTAGCAAATGCCTTACTGAAGTCCAAGTAAGCTGAAATAAGACCATAATTATAGCCGCCATTTCAGTTAGTTACCCCTTCACTTATCAACCAAGTTGCCAGTCCCTGTTGGGGTTGCCAAACAAGGATTATCTGAATGCCTTTTGTGGGCTAGACTTCATTTTACCAGACCCACAAAATAAATGTTAGTTTTTCAGATAATATTGATCTCTTTTTTGCTTGAGGTAGAGACATGTTTAAATTGCCCATTATATAATTACAGAAAAATAAAGAGATATTCAAGTGAAATATATGGTTATAGAGATCAATTTATAAGAATATACAAGAAAGAAAATGCATTGCATTCACTGATTCCTGAAAGACTTTCCTAACATTCTAAACTATTTCAATTTTTTAGAAACTATCATGTGAATGTTTGTTTGTTTGTTTGTTTACTTACTTACTTACTTACTTACTTACTTACTTACTTACTTACTTACTTACTTACTTATTTACTTATTTATTTATTTGACACATAGCAGAAGGAAAAATTGCATAGTATAGTATGATGTGGTCGCTTTCACCCAAGGTTCCGGCAATTTCAATTCCCTCTAACACTTCTTCTCTATTTGTAAGGATTAAGTCCAGTATAGCTTTGTGTCTAGTTCCCTCCTCCACCTTTTGGGTGACAAAGTTGTCGGCTAGGTTGGTTAGGAATCTGTTTGATCTCCCGCTTACTGCGGAGTTTGTCTCTCAGTTGATATCTGGATGGTTGAAATCTCCCATTACTTCTGTGGTATGCTTCCTACATACATTTGTTAACTGGTTGTCAAAGATTTCATCTATTTCTTCTGATTGGTTGGGTGGCCTGTAATATACACCTATGGTAATGTCACTTTTTTTCTCTTTTATATTGACCCATATACATTCTGGAGAGATTTTGTCTTGGATCATGTGCATTTCTGCAGATATGTAGTGTTCTCTTACGTATAGTGCGACTCCCCCTCCTCTTTTTGTAGACCTGTTTCTTGAACAATTTGTAATCATCTACCAGTCCATTCCATTCATGGGTTTCCTCCCCCCAGGTTTCTGTTATGCCAACTATGTCATACTCTCCCTTGTGTACTATTGCTTCTAGTTTGCTCTGTTTGTTCCCCAAGCTTTGAGCATTTGTATATAAGCATTTAAGACTTTTATGCCTATCCATGGGTATGTTTCCTGCATCTCCTGATTGTCGTTTGAGTTTTTCTTTTTTTGTCAACACTGCCTACCTTGTTGTTTGATTTGTTTTCTTGGGGTTTGTGATTGGTTTGGGTTCTAGAGGTTCTAGAGATTGGTCACCCTCCCAGTTTTAGTTTAAAGCCCTCCTGATGAGTTGGGCCAGTCTTTTTCCAAGTACATTTTTGCCTGTTTTCGTGAGGTGTAGCCCATCTCTTGCTAAGAATCCCTCGTGTAGGAAATTCAGTCCATGATCCAGGAAACCAAAGTCCTCTGTGGAGGATACAATATATTGGCCAAGCTGCTGACATAAAAATGCTATTGGGGCCATTTGCTATAACAGCAGCAACAATAACTAACTTAGGACAAAAGGAGAAGAAAATGTTCTCTCGTGATTGCTAATAGCAAGCCTCACTCTGAGAATTTGGTGGAGCAAATAATTCCCTCCTTCTTTTCTCTACTGGCAAATAAAGTAGGCAGTATTGAGAGGCCATTTCTGCATAGTTCAGCTTGCAACACTGTGGTAATAAAACAAAAGAAATCACAATGTAATACAATAAAGGCTATATACCTCCCAAGAAGGTATGGTGTCAATGTATGCACTGTGTAAATCTGTTCGTTAAAATCACATTATACAAAGTAATTAAGGAGAGCTCATTCCACTGCTCAGCCATGCTTCATACCTCACTTTTAAAGCAGAGCTGCAATTCTGGGCCAAGGGCTCCACTTGTGTTTGAGATATCTACTGAGGGCTTTTCTCTCCAAGATGGGCTTGGCTGAAGCAAAACTCAGGATAGAGCCAGAACCAAGCTAAATTTGATTTGAACTTAATGAAGTCCTGCCATTCCCTCCCCTCCAAGATTTCCCCCTTCTTTATAATGAAAAATTGCAGGGCAGCAATTATGTTTGGAGGGACTCTTGATGGATGCAACCATAGTTTTGGAGGGCATATGCAGTGTTGGGGCTTCACATTATTGAAAAAGAATAAAAAATCCTTTGAGTCATAGCCAATTCCTGATGATGTCCAAGACACTGTGAAAGGGATCTAGGAGTGCTAGTAGACTACCACTTAAGTATGAACCAGCAGTGCGCTGCAGCTGCTAAAAAAAGCTAATGCAGTCTTAGGTTGCATCATTAGAGAGATAGTTTTAAGATCACGTGAAGTGTTAGTACTATTTTCTACTGCACTGGTGAGACCACACTTGGAATACTGTGTCAAATTCTGGTCACCACAATACAAAAAAGATGTTGAGATCCCAGAAAGCATGCAGAGAAGAGCAACAAAGATGATAAGGGGTCTGGAAGCTAAACCATATGATGGACGATTGAGGAAACTAAGTATGTCTATTTAACAAAGAAAGGGCTACAGGCGACATGATATCAGTCTTCAACATCTAAGAGGCTGTCACAAAGAAGAGAGAGTCTGCCTATTCTCCAAAGCACCTGAAGGTAGGGCAAGAAGTAACAAGTGGAAGAGAGAGATGTCCAATCTACAACTAAGGAGAAATTTCCTGACAGTGAGAACAATTAATATGTGGAACAGCTTACCTCCAGAAGTTGTGGCTGCTCCATCACTGGAGATTTTTAGGAAGAGACTGGACAGCTATTTGTCTGGAATGGTATAGGGTCTCTTGTTTGAGCAAGAAATTGGGCTAGAAGATCTCCAAGGTCTCTTCCAACTCTGTTATTCTATGTTCTACACACACCTGTCCTCTTCTTAGCAACATTGTAGAAGTCCCTTATCATGAACTCTTTTTGGAATATTCTAATCTATACTCTTGCAAAGTCTAGTCTTTCCTCTTCATAGTAAGCAGGTCTGCCTCTGCTAAGCCTTTTTAGAAATTGGGCTCTAAATCTTAGTTGTGAAACTAGTTAGTCATAACGTCTATATACAGTAACTGAAAAGGTGAAAGAAGAAGAAGATAGAAATCCTGGCAAGTGTAACTAAATATATAGGAAGCTTATTGGTGAATTATCTAAATATAGTTCAGTTTTAAGCAGAAACTAGAAAGAGAGATCTTAATAACTGATATTTAAGACTACATAACTGCTAACAATACAAACCACACAGCTTTCCCAGAAATCCTTTAGGATATGTAGGCCAAACTACGATCCAATAGATACAAGAATATGCTTAATTAAATGGGTCCAGAGTGATTGATAGAAATAGGAATAGAAAACCTATTTTATATTCATAAGCATAATTACAAATATATGTAATGTGTTATGTGTATATATTTATAATGAAAAAAACTTTTTGATACTTCGTACATGCGTGGTTCTGTTTCTATATTATGATCAATCCAAATCAATCAAGGTTTCTTCATTAAAAGTTATGTTTTCAACTTTCCAGATATTTTCCTATGAAGAAAAGCCTTGATCCAATAGAACTTACTCCAGAGCAAAACCCATTTATTTATTTCAACTATTTTTGTGCCTTCTTACTTGAATGACTCTACCAGCTTACAATAAGATTTTCAAACTCAAGTATAAAAAACATTACATCTTAAAAAATCTGTTGCTGTCTGTGATAAACCTCATTTCACTTAAAGGCCAACAAGATGAATGCATATCTCTCTCTCTCTCTCTCTCTCTCTCTCTCTCTCTCTCTCTCTCTCTCTCTCATCATGACATTTAACTGGGTGAAATAGTGCATCATAGGGAAACAAATTTTGAACAAGCTACTTCAAATGGACTAATTTACAGAATCTTGGACCCATGACTTTCAAGGGAATGAAATTTGGGAAAGTTGTAGCTATTGGCTGTTGCTGTGCTGTTAGGTTGCTTCTGCTTCACATGATCTTCATTTTTAACATTCTATGACAGTTTCCCAGCCTGTCCTGCAATCCCTTGCTCCCTCTCCAACCCAGCAGCAGCTATTTACCTGATTGCTGGGAAGGGAAGAGAAGGGAGGAGAATGGGGGAGCAAGGAAGGAAGGAAGGAAGGAAGGAAGGAAGGAAGGAAGGAAGGAAGGAAGGAAGGAAGGAAGGAAGGAAGGAAGATTTTCAGTTTGCCTCAAGAAAACTCAATAGAGAAACTGGCAGCAAATTGGAAATCATTCCTGCTCTCACTGCTTTTTTTCTTTTTTGCCCATCCTCGGTCATTCTGTTTCTCTATTCAGATAAGGAAATATCTCTGAAACAATGGCCCAATGGACTTGGGATGTCATTTGTGTGTGTGTGTGTGTGTGTGTGTAAGAAATAGATGTAAAAATAAAAGATTCCCAGACATTGAACTCAATTGCATACATACTTACAGTATATCTAGCCACAGTATGTAAGTGAGTTACTTTTGCCTTGTTATGGAATGTTCTAAACTTCCCAGGAAACAGGGTTAACTATGCTTAGCTTCTGAGCCCAGACAAGATGGGCCAGATACTAAACTCCATGTTTCATAATTCTTATAAAATACAATGCAGCTTGTGCTTGGCTGCTCTCTCTTAAGTTTGGCTAAATTAGCAGTCTTGGTGAGATAAGTTTTAGGTAAGCTTTCCAGAAGATTACATCTCAGCCTGAATAAGGAAAATACTAATTCTAAAGCCAATTCTAATATATCAGTAATAGTACGAATATGATTAGTTTGGATTAGTGATTAAGACATTAGGCTAGAAACCAGGAGCCCATGAATTTTAGCTCCACCTTAGGCACAAAGCCAACTGGTTAACTTTGGGCTAACCATTCTCTCTCAGAGGCAAACCATGTCTGAAATCTTGACATGAAAACTGCAAGATTTTTTTTACAAGTGTCCAGACAAACACCAGGAATCAATACTGTATTGACTTGAAGGCACTAAAAAAATATATGTATATAACTATATGACTGAAAAGGCCCAACAGAAGTAGACATTCAAAGTCATTTTGCAGAGTGAGATGAGTGGCATATTAAATGAATGAATGAATGAATGAATGAATGAATGAATGAATGAATGAATGAATGAATGAATAAATAAATAAATAAATAAATAAATAAATAAATAAATAAATAAATAAATAAATAAATTCCATATATAAGATGCAAAAATCCAGATGACCACTATATGTCACCAAAGTTTTTGTTGGTTCCAGTGGCTTCATGGATATTTGCAGCCCAGACATGGGATGCCTAAAAGTAGAAAAAAGGAGGACAACCTCATAATTTGATCTATTATTTGAATAAAGTTGATCCTTTCATGTTGCTATAAGCACTTTGTTGTAAGTTCATGTTGCCAACTGATTTAACTTCCTAATTCTCTTCCCACAGAATTCAGCACAGGTCCAATTGACATATGCCCACTTGCTTTCTCCTCCTTCTCCTTCTCCTTCTCCTTCTCCTTCTCCTTCTCCTTCTCCTTCTCCTTCTCCTTCTCCTTCTCCTCCTCCTCCTCCTCCTCCTCCTCCTCCTGCCAGGGCGAGGGAAGTTTCAACACTCACATCTCATTTCATGCTGAAGATACAACAATGATTGTCTTAGAACTCTATGGATCTCTGGACAGCAGAAAGCAGGAAAAGTTTTTTAGTTTTTTAGTGGTGCCATTTTTCAAGAACAAAAAAATGATCTCTTGAGGGTAAAAGTTTTCAAGCAATTACTCCTGATCTGAATAGTTTAATATCTATTATTTTCAGCATTCCCAGTGCTGAATCTTATTGGAGGTTTAGGTTACAAAGAAAAAAATAGAATGCATGTAGAAAAAGTCCATCTACTTCAATAATGTAGTTCAGACACACCGTCTTGACATTTTCAGTAACTCCTCTTGATCAGAGGAGGGTTTTAGGAAATGGCATCTCCTTGTTTTAGTTTAGTTCTAGATTTGAAACAAGGCAGAAGAAGGCAGAACAGACTTTGCCTGTTTATTTATGGAAGAAGAGGAGGCAGACTTGCTCATTTCTTTTTTGTGCAGTCCTCTGCTGTTCTGTTTGGAGATGTAATAGTTATTGTGCTTCATCGAAAATAAGGCCCAACCGGAAAATAAGCCATAGCATGATTTTTCAGGACCCTCATAATATAAACCCCACTCCAAAAATAAGCCCCAGTTAAGATTATCAGCCAGATGGACGCATTCAATACTGTATTTCTCCCAAATAAGACCGAACCGGAAAATGAGCCCTAATGCGTCTTTTGGAGCAAAAATTAATATAAGACTCGGCCTTATTTTGGGGGAAACACTGTAATAATAATAATAATAATAATAATAATAATAATAATAATAATAATAATAATAATAATAATAATAATAATAATAATAATAATAATAATAATAATAATAATAATAATAATAATAATAATAATGATGATGATAAGAACAACAACAACAACAACAACAAGTTGGAAAGGACCTTGGAGGTCATCTAGTCCAACCCTGTGCTCAGGCAAGAAACCCTAAACCATTTCAGACAAATGGCTGTCCAGTTTCTTCTTAAAGACTTCCAGTGTTGGAGCATTCACAGCTTCTGGAGACAGGTTGTTCCACTGATTAATTGTTCTGTCAGGAAATTTCTCCTTAGTTCTAGGTTGCTTCTCTCCTTGATTAGTTTCCATCCGTTGCTTCTTGTCCTGCCTTCAGGCGCTTTGGAGAATAGCTTGACTCCCTCTTCTTTGTGGCAACCCCTAAGATATTGGAACACTGCTATCATGTCCCCCCTTGTCCTTCTCTTCATTAAACTAGACATACCCAATTCCAGCACCCATTCCTTATATGTTTTAGCCTCCAGTCCCCTGAACATCTTTGTTGCTCTTCTCTGTACTCTTTCTAGAGTCTCAACATTTTTTTTACATCGTGGTGACCAAAACTGGATGCAGTATTCCAAGTGTGGCCTTACCATGGCATTGTAAAATGGTATTAACACTTCACGTGATCTTGATTCTATCCCTCTATTAATACAGCCTAGCACTGTGTTGGCTTTTTTGGCAGCTGCAGCACACTGCTGGCTCATATTTAAGTGATTGTCCACTAGGACTCCGAGATCCCTCTCACAGTTACTACTATTGAGCAAGGTACCTCCTAAACTATACCTGTGCATTTGGTTTTTCTTGCCTAAATGTAGAACCTTACTTTTTTCACCACTGAATTTCATTTTGTTAGATAGTGCCCAATGTTCAAGTCTGTCAAGCTCCTTTTGTATCTTAAGCCTGTCTTTTGGAATGTTGGCTATTCCTGTCGTCTGCAAATTTGATGAGTTCCCCATCTATCCCCTCAGCCAAATCATTGATGAAGATATTGAAAAACACTGGGCCCAGAACAGAGCCCTGGGGCACCCCACTACTCACTTCCCTCCAGTATGCTTATACTGTTCCATTGTAATCATATTCTGAAATGTACCCCCACCTTGATCTGCAGCATTCTTATTTTTTCTTATTGCAATTTCCAGAAAATATTGAGGGATGCTGAACTGCAGTTTTCCTGTTTTTATTCCTTTAATCACCTCTCTCTCTCTCCCTGTGAAGTAGAAAAGGTGATTGCTCAGCACAACTTTATTAGTTTCCATTATCCCATTCTACAGAACTTAGTTAGCTGACAATCAAAGATTACTTCCAGCCTCTTCACTAGGGTTATTTCTGCTGTATTTCCTCATATACTTTCTTTTTTCATACAGCATTAATATAACTTGGGAGATGCCCAAATAGGATGTAGGAGGAGGAGCTGTACAATCAGCTTAGGGAAGCCCAAGCAGAGTCATGAAATCAGACCCAACCCATTGGTGCACCAATGACCCAATGTGGCTTGTTTTTCCCATTGGTTGGTGATCTATTAAAAGGCGAGAGCTGCGAAGTCAAAGGCGAGATCCAATCACCTTGAGTTTAGTGAAGGCAGACTCACAAATCAGGACACTATCAATTGGCAGCTATTTGGAACACAAGCAACAGAGGCAGGATAAGGATTAGCAGTGGGATACTGTTTCTGGCTTGCATTGCTTAATGCAGACCCAAAGATGGATAGATAGTACTGTAACTTATTTGTGAGGAAAAGCCTGAAGCGATTGCAAAACAAACTAGTCATGTGCCTGGTTCATAATTCTGCCTCATGACCATTATGCTACTAAAATATCATAAAAGACAAAGATTTCTTGTCCACATATATCCTCCCCATGCTATCACTTAATTGCTATATTTTACTACTTCTGAAAGTGGCTTGCTTTTTCACCAGAAATACAATTAGTCATAGCATTGTGAACTGCAAAGATTTTACCTCTGCCATTATCAAATAGAGTAACCTTTACACCAGGGCTCCCCAACCCCCAGTCCGTGGACCAGCACCAGGCCGCAGCATCTCAACAACTGGTCTGCACAAACAAGCAAAGCCCCCTCTGCAGGATGCAGGCAGCACACAAAACCATGCACCCTCCTGTCCACGGAAAAACCTCTCTCCAAGGAACTGGTCCCCCTGCTTTAGACATTGTTTTCTCACCCTGTGAAGCTCTCTCCATTTTTAGTGAGGGCAGCCACTCAGACATGTTGTCCCTCTAGCTAGCAGGGATACTTGTGCAAATAATGCAACAATATGAGCTGTTCCAATAGTAAAGAATACAAGAGCCATGTGAGCAACATTAATAATGTGAATCCCCTTCGGTCATTAACAACTTCTTGCCTGATAGCAGATCACAATTGCTCCTGGCCATATGGTTGAGTTCTTCATACTCCCAAGTGTTGGATGACGCCATGGTGGAATAGCATGTGAACTTTTCTCTACTGTATAGGTGTAATAATACACATCTTCATAGGGCTATTTTAATAATAACCGAGATTGTGTATATAGTAATGTTCTGAATATTTTGGAAAAAATCTTATAGGTGTCCATTAGTGAATTTTACCAAAAAGTGACATAAGGTGTCTTGACAAACATGTCTTTATAATGATTTCAGATTACTATGGTGTCAGTAGGACTGCCTTAAGTATCCAACAACATTCTCTTTCTGTCTCTCTCAAACTCTCTGTCTCTCTGTCTCTGTCTCTGTCTCTGTCTCTGTCTCTCTCTCTCTCTCGTGGTCTCAGAAAAGGAATTGTGTGAATTCTTGACCATTGCGGCCTGGGGCTTGGAACTATAAATCTCGGCAGTGAAAATTTTGGGAATTGCATTCCCTGGGTATCTGAAGCAGAAAAGTTAAGAAAGGCAGCCACAGCACTTGTGTACATTTTGGATATCTTTTGTATGACAAACCATGACCTCTGGGCACTGATAGAATGCTTTAACATTTAAGAGCCAAATACTGTATAGTTAGTGGAAATCTGGGATTTGAAGATAGGCTGTCAGCTGAGACTTACCTATGTTTCGCGGACATAAATGAACTCCTCCCTCCCTTCTGCTACCTCAATGTTCTCAGTGAAATTCCTCGCTTTGTGGGACAGCAAGGGATGCTAGGGGAAGTCTCCAGCTCGTAAGTGGGAGAGGGGGAAACATGACAGTGGAGCCAGATGGAACAAGCTGCTGTATTTCTCACAAGTGAATATGTGAGAGAGATCACAGTGACAAAGTGTGTAATGGGCTCATTACAAGGATGTAGAATAAGAGGAGCTATACGGTGAAGAGCGCCCCAGTTTTGTGCAACAACCCTATCACTCACATGTACACATTTCCACTCATGTACAGATTCATCCAATGAACACAAGAGTTTCATATTTAGGCATCCCTGCAGGGTAGCAATTCATTTATACCTCTACCGTCCCCCATCCACATTCCCCCACCGATGCAGATGTTTCTAATGGACACAGGCGTATTAATAAGCCACCATTCCCACTCTATCACCCCAGAGCATCTCAGCAACAGACAGCAGGGCTACGGATAGAAATTTGGCTACCAGCCAAACTGGCAAGCCTCTAGGTGGGGGGGGGAGGGATTTATGTTGTGTCAAAGCACTGATGGTCTGTCAATGGGGGTTGGGGGAGATGTGACAGGGAACTGCAGCAGCTGGGCTTTGTTTCCAACAGTATGGCTAGTGTCCGATCAGCCATTTCTTTTACTTACGTTTGGCGTACAGTCTGTCAAGTTTTCTTTTTCTTCCAAATAAAGCATACTAGAACCTCTGCTACAGACTGTGCCTCTGACCTTGAGTACATTATGTTCTTCTTGTGACACCAGCTTCTTGTCATCCTCTTTTCCCATTCCTTATTATTTGGAGATTTTGGAGACTCTTGGTGTACAAGTAACCACTCTCTTATGCACGCTCATAGATACAAAGGATCCCCTAGTAAGTTGATCCAATGCCAAATCTTAAGAAAATTTTTGTCCTGCTGAGAAATTCAGATTTTTCACCCAAGGGCTCAATTCTTTGGTCCTCCAGCTCTTGCTGCAGCATGACTGATATTGCTAAACTAAGTTGCCTTCTATGTCTTTCAGAGAAAAAGGTAGGACTTTATTGCAACCACTCCCATCATTTACAAAATACATACATATATATATAAAAAAATATAACTCCCAGCAGCCCCAGCTAATATGGGCAATGATGACAGATAGTAGGGCATGAAATGTAGCAACATCTGGGAAGTCACAAATTTCCCACCCAAGTTCTATGAACCTTTATAGACTCCTTGATCCTTTGCCATTTACACAGGGTGATTGGGAAGGGGGGGGGGAGGAAAGAAAACTTACGTTGCCCCTGATTGCTGAGCTCCCTGATGGGCGGTGGGTTCAAGGGTTGCATGTGGACCTCAGTTTAGTTTCATATAACTCTTTGTCCATATACAAATTCTTCCAACTTGTGGCTTAATTCATATCTTACACTAACTAAACTTCAATTGGAAGGTAATCCTCTAATTGGATTTGTCTCAAGTAAATGAATGTTCTTGACTAAGAAATTTTTCCACTATTCCCCTAGAATATAAAAAGTTGCTGGCATGGAAATTTATGTATTTATTTAATTTATCTCTATATATGACTGCCCATCTCAAGATGCTGTGATGGGCAGCTGACCACACACATGAGGGCTGTCAAAAAAGTCAAGATGGCAGCTGCAACTGTGCAATTCAGACCCTTCCTTCCTATTTTATTACTTGGCTTGTCAAAGAATTATAGGCATGTAGTGATAAATTATGGTGCTCTTGCACATTTACTGATTATTTCAAACAGTTGCACACAGAAACATTTTCCAATAGATTTTCTTCTTTGTGGACCACAACAAACTCATGTTTGGCCACATGTAATAGTACTTGAATCTTGGGCCTGAGACTGAACACCAATTTATGTCTGAGAATGAGCTTCCACCTTCATTTTTGAACTACAGAAGACATTTAGATCTAAATACTGAGGTTGGCTTAACAAGCCACTGGTATTGCATTGATTTAATTAACTGCCTGATTTAAAACAACTAAAAACTTTTAATCAGTTGATTAATATAAGATTTAAGAGGTAAGGGTTTTTCCCCCCTGTCTTTCGAAACACATCTTGACAGACTGAGAAATGTGGTAGTTCCACATTTTATATTTTACATGGCAGTCACAGCTGCTGGGGTGAGAATGCTATGCCTAGATTGCACTGATGTGTTAACAGCAAATGCATCAAGAGTGGCTGGCTTATCCTTATCTGTAAACAGCAAACATGTGTTGAGAAGCCCTAGTCAAATGAGATCCCTAAGTACACATACCACCAAAACTTAAAAAGATGCAGGACATATCATACACATTTGAGAGAATTGCCAAACCTGTATAACACTACTGGCTTCTAATGACTATATCTATTGTGCAAAGCTTGCATCAGCTCCAGGTCTAGTTGTCTTTTCTTTTATGCACTATGATGGATTCTGAGATTCTTTTAGGTTGTGAGAATTCCCCACTTCTATCCATGTTAGTAAAGTAAGAAATGGATTGGAGTCCACTTTGTGTTTCTGTTGTTTCCCGATAAAGGTGATGCTTGTGGCTGTTGGGCTGCATCTCTCTTTGCCTTTCCTCCTCAGTTTGCTTCTTGTTAATGTTGTTTGTCTGTCTCAATTTTGCTGCTGTCATTCTCCACTTTGATCTCTATTTCCTTGACACACACCATAGCCAACTTCATTCAACCTTTTTCATCCTTGCCGTCAACTATGCTAACTCAATACAGCAGTTGGATCCCTATCCATCTCCTAACACCTTATTCCCCTTTTATACTTTACCCAATTTGGCTTCTCTCTCTCTCCATATATTCCTCTCCCCTTTTTTTCTGATATAAGTATTAGAACACAGATAACAGACCATTCTGGAGGGTTGCCTAGGAAGGACACGGGAGGCCAAGAACAGCCAAATTTCACAACCAATAGTATCTCTGTGATCAAGCAAACTTTCAGCCTGTCAGCCAATCAAGTGGTTCCCTGGGGAACATAAGGATGACAGTATTATTGCCTCATTTAGTTAAGCCATGCTATTCACTGCCAGGCAGACTAGAATCTAGCAGGTTTGTTTGTTTAAACTCTCACGTTCTATCAATACAGCAATGAAGATGCTGTCTGGAACCTAGGCATAGATGCAGAGGATAAACAAATGTTATTTAAAATATGCATTGCTGTCCAGACCATAAATAAAAGGAATAATCACATCCTTAGAATGATGAAACTTTCTGGGCAAATTAAATACAACCAGTCCTTTTCATCAAATCTGGATAGAAGTAGAGTCCACGTAGAAGAAGAAGCTGTGAGATGCAAATTCCTTGAATGAATGGTCTTGGTTTACCAACTATGATTATTCACAAGCTTGATGTCATTTATCTATGTCTTAATAATTGCACAGCTGGAGACTTGCAATGCATCTCAAGTTATTCTTGAACCAGGTCAGAAGTTGAAGATAATATATAGCATACATAGCTATCCAGTTGCTAAGAGACATTGCTAAGTTGTGATCACATAAACCCACTCTTAAAGTATCATCTCTGAGACATTCCAAATTTGAAATGTTGATATTTGTGTATATCCCTATATGACTGTAAAAGTGCAAGTATAATTTAAGGTTGATCAGCGGTGATATAACTTAAGAAGCATTCATTTACTGTATTTATTTAATTTATGTGTCACTTAAATCTAATCAACTTTAACAGAGTATTTTCAACGACAAGCATTCCAGCTGTAGAGTTCTCCCTCTGTAGTGCATCTAGCCCCCATGTTGTCTAGTTTCAAACAAGTACAAACAAATTTGGGTATGTGTGATCTGAGCATGGGAGTTTACTTTTGAGAGCCATCTGCTTATTGTGTTTTATTTTTTATTTTTATCTCTTTTGTTGGATTTTTAAACTCTGATGTAGCATGACCATATTTTTACTGTGCTATGTATTATCCTCAACCGCTTTGGAAAGAACAGTGATTTATAAGTCAAATGATAATATTAATGAAGATGGTGGAGAAAGATTGTAATGAAAAGTTATTTTCATATGGGAATTGTTTTCTAAATTGTTTTCTAAATTGATAAATCATAGAATCATAGAAGAGAGCCCTACATTTTTTTAAATCCAGAAACAGATATGCTAAGAATTAAGAAACTGGATAGTCTGAACACACTTTCAGAATTAGAAATGTATGATCATAAATAAACCCACTCCTATTTTAATCCCAAATATTCATTTTTTAATAATCTAATTTTTGTAATGTGGAAATATTGTCAGGCAATTTTGTAAGTATAAACAAAATAAATAGCAGGAGTATAAAAAATAAAACACACTTGCATGCACAGAGAGAAGAGATAAATAAGACATTTTAATTTTTTTTAAAAAGGAATTTGACACATGGCATGGTTTGTTTATATGAATTATCTGTGCTGAAGAATCTGGAGTGACCAATTTCCATTGTTCTGGTCAACTACCAATATACAGTTCTAAAACGGTCAGGTTTTGGGATTTTTCTTTGTTAAAGTTTTATTAGTTTATAATATACGATACAATGAAAACACAAAAGTAAATAACGGAAAAGATGGGGAAGGGAAAGGGGAGTAGAGAAGTGAGGTAAGGGAGAAAAAAAGAAAAAAAAAGGCATTGACTTCTGACTTTCTTTGGTGCAGTAAATTTGAGTGTCAACTTCAAACCTCAACTTTTTACTTTTACAAAATAATATAAACTACTAGCCCTTTCAAGAACATCAAGTCTATGCAATTCAGGGGTGTCAAACTGCCGGCCTGTGGGCCGGATGCATCATGGCGAAACCACGCCCACCCCATTGCCGGCAATGGAAAAAAAGTCACGATTTGTCGTGACACGTCACGTGACGTTGCGAGTTTGACACCCCTGATCTAATTGGTAAAACCCAAAATCAAAATTTCATTTTTTTTCTACCTCAAGCACGAAGTCTAGAAGCAGTTTCCACGTGGCAATAAAAATGTTTATTGCCACGTGGCAATAAAAATGTATTGTTTTCTTTAATCAGTACAGTCAGTTTAGCCATCTCTGCTAGCTCCATCAGCTTTTGCAACCATTCCCCCGTTGTGGGAATCGATGTAGTTTTCCATTTCTGAGTGTAGAGTAATCTTGCTGCTGTCAACATATATAACATCAAAGTTCCATATTTTTTCTCCAGGTCTTTGTCCATTAGCCCCAAGAGAAAAGTCTCTGGTTTTCTTTCTATATTCAGTTTA